>LPNX010400204.1:74996-110057 GCA_001517045.1 Pseudotsuga menziesii
TAATAAACTTATTCTTTTTATTTATATATTTGAATCATTTTCAACAATATCTTTATCATTTACTTTACACATATACACTATAATTTTCCAAAATTTTAACTTTATATATAATCTATACTTGAAGATGAGAAAATGTCACTTGAGTTCTCTCTATATAATATAAAAAATAAAATATGCATAGTAAAGTTACTTTTTATTACATAATGCATTATTTTTTTAACATTTGACTTCTTTGGAACATTATCTTTTATCATTTGAACTTGATACATGATCTCTACCTGTAAACCACACGATTTCTCCATAAAAAAATCATGCGATGTTTTAATCTTTGCAAGTTGTTATCTCTGAGCTAGTGAGTACAATCCATTGCAACTTGGGGTTCCACGGGAACATTATCTTTGGAACATTATCTTTTATCATTTGAACTTGATACATGATCTCTACCTGTAAACCACACGATTTCTCCATAAAAAAATCATGCGATGTTTTAATCTTTGCAAGTTGTTATCTCTGAGCTAGTGAGTACAATCCATTGCAACTTGGGGTTCCACGGGAAGAAGAGTACTAAATATATGGTAAGGTGTTCAACTGGTAAGTTTATTGCAATTGTAATTCATGGAATTTAGAGTAAATTTTGGATAATCATCTTTGTAAAAACACTTGACGGTTTGAGTCTATCAATTTGCGTACACTTATTATATTATTATGGAAGTGAAAACTTATATTTAGATTCATCCATAAGTCTCCAGGAAGTCTAAATCTTTGACAAAAACTTTTAAGTCATTTGAGTAATTATGGAGTTTTCAGTAAAAGAAAATCTTGTGAAATTTTTTATGGATTTTGGATACAAGGGTGTTACTTTTGTAATTCCCCTTTAAATAGTGGTGTATGTGGCGTCAAACCTTACTAAATTTGTCAAAACATCATTCAATTAGGTTATTAAGTCAATATAAGTTAAACCAGCAGCCGTAAAAAGTACAACTATCGGCGGATTAATAGATGAGTTATTTTATTATGCGCCAAGCCGCGTGCGGTTAATTTCTCTGCCCAGATTCCCCACATAACTTTAAATGGCTCTGCTTCCAGTTCGGCGAGGTTTTATGGCTATTTGTATGTTGAAACTATTCTCGCCAGGGAAAAACATTTCTAGGTTGTTCAACAGAGTGGTTCTATCTATCTGACAATTGGTCCCCAGTAAAAATAGTCCATTGACACCTCTCTTACAAAATATTATTTGTATATTGGAGACCAAGTAATGGAGCATGCCGAGCAGAATCGTTCGTAATTAATAATTCAATGATATAACATTGATTCGTGCAACATAAATATATAAATTATTACAAGTTTTGGATGAAAACATACTTGTACAAGTGGTGACAAATAACGATTCGAAGAAATAACACTCCGGAAAAGAATTGATAAAGAAATTAGGGAAACCTTGTAAATTCGTGTCTTGAGTACACCACTCCCACATGGAGCCCGAAGAAGATACACAACGACCTATACAATATGATCTACCTAAAGTCAATATTGGGAATAAACAGCAGTGGTTTCTATAGATATATAATTTGCAAAGTTGGCTTCCAAACCTAGTTATCCCGCCATGGAAAGTACAAGGGTTTTTTTTTTGAAGTACCGGATCAACAAGCTAGCCGAGTTCAAAATCTTTAGTTACTAGCAGATTTATAAGAGTATATGGAATGCTTGAGAAATATAGAAATATATATATATATAGTAGTGGAATATATGTGTTGCAAGAGATAAATCTGGTCTATCTCAAGAATCAACACCCTGGCAGATTTATAAGAGTACATGCGGAATGCTTCAGATATATACATATATATTTTAGTGGACTATATGTGTTGCAAGAGATGAATTTGGTAAATCTCAGGAATCAACAACTTTGAAGGATAGGCTTGTGTTAAGTAGTATAGGTTAACCTGATGATCATCCTATCCAACTTTCTTCACAAACCAGACAAAGGATAAATGTATTTCAGACAATAGTTGGAACACAGACTTGTTGGAAATATTAATTACTCGCAGATCCCTATCTGAGCCCAGCCAACTCTGTCAGAGTCTGTATCAATCAAGATCTTGTTGGTTAGTCTGATAAGAGGGAAGATTCCACGATTCGGCAATGTAAACCAGTCGAATTAATTTCTGAAGCTAAGTTGTTAGGTAGATAGTTATTATAGTCTTTAATGGTGAGTCAATCGATTCATGTAGAAGCAATTTTCAGGTTGCCTATAAATATAAGAAGAAATGTGTAAATCAAGTTAGACAGTAGAGAGAACTCTGGGTGAGAAAAGAGAGAAAGAGAAGTTGAAGCTCAAGCTTCTGTGTATGTGATTTTGTCGAAGAGCCAAAGCTCTGTAAAATGATCAGTTGGTGAGCCGACAAGTTTGTATTATCTTTGTTATTTTCGGACAATATATATATGAAATAGTTTATGGTTGAATGCATGTTTATTTGGCTGCACATTCTTTCCATATTTACTTGTGTAAATGTCTTTTACAATTACGGTTGAATGAAAGAACAAGAATCTTTAAATTTCTCATCTTGTGAAAGTTCCGGGTTTTACGGCACATTGGTCGACTCAAGCCTTCCTACATATTTGGGTATATGTTTTTATAAGTTAAGTTGAATTGTTAATGTGTCCAATTTTTACTTCATCTTACTCATAGGTGAAAAAAATTTGTAATTTCTTAAGTCTTTTAGACTAAGAAACACACTCTGTAGATTTCAACCAAAACCAAGTGAATTGACAAGGTCGGTTGAGTAAGACGACTAGTGGTCGAAGTGATCAGACGAATAGTGGTCGAAGTGGTCAACCGACTAGTGGTCGAAGTGAAGTTACTGACAAGTTGTCAAAGTAAAATCAGTCGGTAAAACTAATAAGTGGTCGAGGTAAAACCAGTCGGTAGAAATGACAAGTAGAGGTAAATCAGTCGGGTCTAAAAGGCTAACCAAAGTTTATAAACTTGTCTAGTTGAGAGTTAGAAAATTTTCACCCGACAAGTAAGAAAAAGAAAAGGAGGTCAGCGTGAAAATTAAATTTTAACAATTGAGCGGTAAACTCAAGTTTAGTCAGCTCGGTTTTGGCTAACTAGTATCAGAGCAAGGTTTAGGAAATGAATCTCAAGTCTTAAAAGGTGGAAATTTAATTTTCTAAGGAAATTTAATTAAAAAAATTAAAAATGGTTTCCACTTCTAGTTCATTGCAAACTCCAATTTTTACAGGAAAATTATGAATATTGGTCTCTAACTATGAAAGCTTTGTTCATAGGTCAAGATGTATGGGAGATAGTCCAGAATGGTTATGCAGAACTAGCAAACCTGACAACATATAACAATCTCACACAAACTGAGAAAGATGTCTTGAATAAATAGAGGAAGAAAGATGGAAAAGCTCTGTTTTACATACATCAAGCCATGCATGAAAGCATACTCCCAAGAGTAGCAACAAAAATTAATGCTAAGCAAGCATGGGACACATTGGAGACTGCCTATCAAGGTTTGGATAAGGTAAGTACATCCAAGCTACAGATTCTGAGAAGCAATTTTGAATCTCTGTCCATGAAAGATTCAGAGACTGTAGACACATTCTACACTAGAGTTGTTGGTTTGATAAACCAATTGAAATCTCATGGAGAAGCCATAGACGACTAAAGGGTGGTTGAAAAAATTCTTAGAAGTCTTCCCCCAAGATTTGAAAACTTGGTTGTGACCTTAGAAGAACACATAAACATGTCGACATTTACTATTGATGAGTTGCAAGCCTCACTCATCAATCATGAACACAGACTCAGCAGAACACAAACATCATTGGAAGGTGCATTCGCAGCACAATCATCCATAGGTCGTGGTAGAGGCAGGGGGAGAAACAACTTCAGAGGAAGAGGAAGAAGTTCTTCCAGAGGAGGACGAGGTAGAAGTCCTGCAAATGTCGATGGTAGAGGAGATAATCAGAACCTAAGTCAGCCAAGTGGCCAGAGGTTTTATAAATAAAAAATTCAATGTCATTATTATAAGAAATTTGGTCATTATGCATATGAATGCAGGAAGAATAAATATGACCAAGGAAGGAAAAGAACAACTTAGTCGACCAGCACCAGCACTTCGACAAGTGCAATGTTAATGGAATCGACATCTCCACTTGAATGCAATGTTGTTCAAGAAAGTCCACATGACATATGGTACTTAGATTCAGGATGCAACAACCACATGACTAGTAATTTAAATTTGTATTTTAGACTAGAAAATTTAGTTCAAACTGATGTTACACTTGGAAACAATGTCCAAGTTACTATTTTAGGAAAAGGAACTGTTGATTTTCTAACCAAACAGGGGGAGAGTAAGTATATCCCTGATGTCTATCATGTTGAAGGTGTGAAGCATAATTTGTTAAGAATTGGATAGCTGATACAAAAAGGCTATAGAGTCTACATGGAAGATGATCACTGTGTGATTAAAGACAAGCATCCAAGCGACCAACTGATAGCAAAAGTGCCAATGACAAGAAACCTCTTGTTTCCATTGAGAATAGTTCCCGACATGAAAGGAAAGAAAAACACATGAGCTGCATTCAAGGTAGAAAGTAAAGAAACAATCGAGTCCCTCGACAAGAAAGAAAATGATAGTGCTAATTTGCAAGCTGCATTTCAGACAGAAGTTTAGGATGAATCCTGGTTGTGGAATTTCATATTTGGACATCTAAATTTTGGTGGGCTGAAGCTACTACACAAAAAGAATATGGTGAAAGTATTGCCATTGATCGACGGACCAGAGAGGGTTTGTGAAGGCTACATTTTTGGCAAGCAGCACAAAGATACTTTTCCAGTCGGAAAGTCCTATAGAGCATGCACACCACTTGAAATTGTGCACTCTGATATTTGTGGTCCAATGCAAACATCATCATCCATTGGTGGCTGCAAATATTTTCTAACTTTTATTGATGAATACTCAAGAAAAACATGGGTATATTTTTTGAAACATAAATTTGATGCATTTAGTTATTTTCAGCAATTCAAGGCACTCGTGGAGAACCAGAGTGGACACCGCATCAAGATCTTAAGGACCCATAGAGGAGGTGAATATGTTGCAAATGAATTTATAGATTTTTGAAAAACCCATGGCATATAGAATCAATTCACTGCATGGTATACACCTCAGCAAAAAGGTATCGCCGAATGTTGGCAGCCAAGCATTTGCCAAATGAATATTGGGGTGAAGCATTCGCAACTGCTCCTTACATTATGAACCAATGTCCAACAAAGAGTGTGAAGAACAAAGTTCCCAAAGAAGCATGGATAGGTATGAATCATAGTGTTTCACATTTAAAAGTCTTTGGTTGTGTTGCATATGCTCATGTTCCATATGAGCCGAGAAAGAAGCTAGACAAGAAGGGACAAAAATGTATTTTTGTCGGCTATTCTGAAGACACAAATGCATACAAGTTGTATGATCTTGTCACAAGGAAAGTGATAATCAGTCGAGATGTTCAATTTGTCGAGAATGAATCATGGGATGGAACTATCAACATAAATTTCAAGATTGTGTCGAATGTTGACAATGATGATATGGAAGAGGAAGTGGTTCAAACACCACATGTAAGTCAACCGGTCACAGTACCGTTGACTCTGATGACACCAAGACATGGTTCAACATAAGGACCATCGACACAAGTAGCAGCTCAAGCTACACTGACAAACACACCAAGAGGACAACATACTCTATCAAGTATTTCGTCAAGGTCAACATCGACAGAACTGGTGAAGACAAGAAGTGTACGTGAGATATATGAAGCTGGTACACCAAATTCATTCTCTCTCTTTGCATTATTTTCTCCTATATATGATCCACTAACATTTGAAGAAGCTATCGAAGAAGAAGTACGGGCACAAGCCATGGATAAAGAAATAGAATGCATTGAGAAGAACCAGACATGGGAGCTGCTAGATGTACCAAAAGACAAAGATGTAATCAATGCCAAATGGATTTACAAGACAAAGCAATATGCTGATGGGAATGTGCAGAAGCACAAAGCAAGAATGGTAGAAAGAGGGTTCACACAGCAACCGAACATAGACTTCAATGAAACGTTTGCACCTGTTGCAGGCATGGATACAGTCAAAACAGTTTTGGCCATTG
This sequence comes from Pseudotsuga menziesii, assembly GCA_001517045.1. Classification (NCBI taxonomy): domain Eukaryota; kingdom Viridiplantae; phylum Streptophyta; class Pinopsida; order Pinales; family Pinaceae; genus Pseudotsuga; species Pseudotsuga menziesii. The sequence goes on from LPNX010400204.1 coordinate 81,149, forward strand.
TTGCATAACACAAATGGCCTGTTTATCAAATGGATGTCAAGTCGGCATTCTTAAATGGCTATCTAGAAGAGGAAGTATATGTGGAACAACCACAAGGGTATTAAATTCCAATTCAAGAGCATAAAATGTACAGGCTGAAAAATGCATTCTATGGTTTGAAGCAAGCTCCTAGAGCTTGGTACAGTCGGATTGATTCCTATCTCACTGGAAATGGATTTTTGAAGAAGTGAAAGTGAACTGACATTGTACACCAAAGTGAATGAGCAAGGTAAGATGTTAATTTTCTGCTTATATGTATATGATTTAATATTTATTGGTGATTTTGGCATAGAAAAATTTAAAGGAGTCATGGAAAGTGAATTTGAAATGACTAATCTGGGGTTTATAAAGTATTTTCTGGGCATTGAAGTTCAACAGTTTGAAAATGGTATTTTTATATCACAGAAAAAGTAAAGTTTTTTCTAAGCATTGAAGTTCACCAGTCTGAAAATTGTATTTTTATATCACAGAAAAAGTATGCAAGTGAAGTTTTAAAAATATTTAACATGTCTAATTGCAAGACAGCCCCAACACCAGTAATAACAAGTTTAAAATTGAGCAAGGATGATGAAGGATCAACTGTAGATCCTACATTGTTCAAAAACTTTGTTGGCAATCTTATTTATTTGACAGCGACAAGACCAGACATTATGTATGGCACAAAAGACCTTGGCATTATGTATTCAACCTCAAAAAATTTTAAACTCATTGGTTACACTGACAGTGACAATGGAGGTAACATAGATGACATGAAAAGCACATCTGGGTACACATTTCATTTTGGTACAGGTGTTGTTTCATGGGATTCAAAGAAACAACCCATAGTAACTTTGTCTTCAGCTGAAGCAGAGTGTGTTGCAATGACAAGTGCTGCATGTCAAGCTATATGGATGAGGAAAGTGTTAAAAGACTTGTCACAGAACCATCAAGAACCAACAGCCATCTTTTGCAAAAACAATTTAGCCATAGCATTATCCAAGAATCATGTATTTCATAAGAGAACCAAGCACATCGACACAAGGTTTCATTTCATAAGAGAATTGGTGAACAAAAAGGAAATTTGTTTAGAATTTTGTAGGTCTGAAGATCAACTTGCATACATATTTACAAAACCATTGGAAAATGAAACATTCCAGTATCTACATAGTTATCTTGGAATGACAAGTTTTGCACAGTGAACTTTGTCATGAACAGATCATGTCTAAGCTCTGAAACATTTTGTAAATTTTGTTTAAAAAAAGATCCCCATCTGCTCATAATTAAGGGGGAGTGTTGGAAATATTAATTGCTCGTAGATCCGTATCTGAGCCCAGCCGACTCTGTCAGAGTATGTATCAGTCAAGATATTGTCGGTCAGTCTCAAAAGAGGGAAGAGTCCATGATTCGGCAATGTAAACCAGTAAAATTAATTTATAAAGCTAAGTTGTTAGGTAGATAGTTATTACAGTCTTTATTGGTGAGTGAGTCGATTCATGTAGAAGCAATTTTCAGGTTGCCTATAAATAGAAGAAGAAATTTGTAAATCAAGTTAGACAATAGAGAGAACTCTGGGTGAGAAAAGAAAGAAAGTGAAGTTGAAGCTCAAGCTTCTGTGTATGTGATTCTGTCGAAGAGCCAAAGCTTTGTAAGAGGATCAGTCGGTGAGCCGACAAGTTTGTATTATCTTTGTTATTTCTAGACAATATATATATGAAATAGTTTATGGTTGAATGCATGTTTATTTGGCTCCACATTCTTTCCATATTTACTAGTGTAAATGTCTTTTACAATTACGGTTGAGTGAAAGAAAAATAATCCTTAAATTTCTCATCCCGTGAAAGTTCCAGGTTTTACGGCACATTGGTAATTTCTTAAGTCTTTTAGACTAAGAAACATACTCTGTAGATTTTGACCAAAACCAAGTGAACACACAAGGTCGGTTGAGTAAGCTGACTAGTGGTCGAAGTGATCAGCTGACTAATGGTCGAAGTGGTCAACCGACTAGTGGTTGAAGTGAAGTTACCTACAAGTTGTCGAAGAAAAATCAGTCGGTAAAAACGACAAGTGGTCGAGGTAAAATGAGTCGGTAGAACCGACAAGTAGAGGTAAATCAGTTGGGTCTAAAAGGCTGACCAAACTTTATAAACTTGTCTAGTCGGGAGTTAGAAAAGTTTCATCCGACAAGTAAGAAAAAGAAAAAAACGTTGGCGTGAAAATTAAATTTTAATAACTGAGCCATAAACTCAAGTTTAGTCGGCTCGATTTTGGCTAACACTTTCCACCTTTTAAGACAAGATTTCTTTCCCCTAGTTAGTACCAACATCCCCTAGTTAGTACCAAAAATTAATACAAGATTTCTAGGGTTATCCAAACAACTTTTAAACGGGTGCTATGCTAGATATGCCTTTGCAGTTGCTCCTAGGATTGGTTGCTTTTTATCTTTCTCCACTACTTAGGTTACTGAAACATCAAACAATGAGTCGTATAAAACAACAATAAAAAAGTACGAATTAAACAACATCAATCATCAAGTATTTAGTATCAATAATAAATCATAAATTGAAAATAAAATTGTTTGAGAGAAAAACAATAGCGTATGCCCCAACTCCCCTTCGTTCAAGCACCTAATTCCGTGATCCATCTTTTCTGTAGAAGGATTGAACTCTCTAAATTATTATCCAAAGGGAATACTCCAAAATTCCCGTAACAATAAAAAGTAACATGCATTTTTTCATATTCAAAATTGTTTCTCTGTTATAAACTTAGGTCACTCTTATAAAACTTATATCCTCTTATAAATAATATTTTATAATGTCAAAAAGCAACTTTTAGTGTTGGCAAAAATGTCAATAATATAAAAAATATTTCCTATATTTTCTTTTTTGCATTTTTTCATATTCAAAATTGTTTCGATCCATGTAGTATTAGTTCTATAATATTTCATATATTTTTTTTCTTTTTTGCATTTTTTCATAAGCCTAGTTATTTGTTCTATATCTTCTTTACGTAATAAACTTATTCCACTCTGTATTATAAAACTTATATCCTCTTATAAATAATATTTTATAATGTCAAAAACCTACTTTTAGAGTTAGCAAAAATGTAATAATATAATAGCTATGATTCTTTTTAATAATGTATCTATGATATATAAAAATAAATCAACTTCATAACTTGTATTATAAGCCATGTTGTTATAATTATATATTAGTTAAGTAATTATTCAAATTTGTTATAATATTAAAATTATAATAGTATATTTTAAAAAACTCTAATTTAAAAAAAAAAAAAATATTATGATAAATAAGAATAAATCTGTATTTAAATAATGTGTTATATATATAAACTTATTATGTTATATATTTTAATTTTAATTTTAATTGTGTTATATATAATATGTAAATTGATGATGATGGTGGTGGTGGTTAACAAGACCAACCTATAATATATAAATAATAAAATTTATTTTATGTAATGATTGAATTCTATTTGAATATATTTTAACATTAACATATGTTAATGTATATATACAATAATATATGTTAATGTATATATATTTTGGATTTAGTATATGCATAAATTTCAGTGTATAGTCCTTCTCATTGTGCAAAAGTAAAAAAATTCAAATTCCTTAAAAAGAAATTGGAAAGGATGAAGTATAACATAAATTATCTAATTACATCAAAAGGAAGATAATATAATATAATATAGATCCTTTCATTATGAAAGATTTAAATTTGAATTATTAATATTCATTTAGAAATAAAAAGCCTTCCCAATCACAATTTTTCCCTTTCCCTCAATATTTTCAATTAAAAAATCTCTTGAGAGTTGTCTTACATATTATAAAAATCTATTGAATTTCCTTTCCCTCTCGGCGCTTGATAGAGCCTAGAATTTGGATCTAAGATGGTATTCCACCCAATGTTGTGAAACTTGATGACACTTTGTTTATTCCACCATGTTTGTTGTATCATAGACTCTCAAATTTGAATATGTAGTGTTTTTTGGAATGGTATAAACATATGGGTGTTTTTCCAGATGGCCCACCAAATATTGAAATTTACTGGTATTTGTGGGCACCCAAATCTCAACCTTCATACCTTATAAGCAGGTTATGTACTCCACAACATTCAATTTCTGAATCCCTAGAATTATTGGGATTTTTTTTAGCTAAGTTTCCATTCCACCTAAATGTACATAACCTTTATGTTAATAATGCATGGTGAGACTAAATGAACAAACTGAGACCTATTTAATTGTTAAAAATATCAATATGATGAACTATAATTGGTTAGTGGCATCCATGGAAGGAGGGAATCCCACCATCATTATTAAATTTGAGGGCCAACAAATGACTCCTCTTGTGGGTGTTTACTCCAAGAACGATGACCATCTTAGGAAGATTGTGAAACCGCGGGCCATGGTAAACCCTGATAATGCCTTTTTATGGGTGAAAATATTCATCGGGATAAATATGTCAGAGGTGTCCAAGGATTCTAGGTATGCCTCCTCTTCTCTTGTTTGTGACGACAATGATAATGTCAAGCTCGTTAAGCTCGATTTCCTTTCCATTGGAAAATGATTTTCAGCTGAAGGTATTCAACATATTTCTACATAGGTTAGCCAGTTGAATTTTCAATTTCCAGGTTGTATCATGATCATCATACAATAATAAAAGTGGACCTTATATTAGAAGTAATCATAAGTAACTTTAAAGAGTATCAGTACATAAAAAGCATAGTGTAATTTACTCATGTAAAAGTACAATTATGTTTGCATGCAACAAACATGAGCTTTCATGCCTAGTAGATGCATAGTTTAGCATATCTATTTCCTTCATATATCCGCAAGGTCTCTTAAGATAACTTTCAACCAATACACCTCTACATTATGGAAGACACTTCGCAACCTAAAGTTTACTAATTGGCACAAGAAATGTTCTCCATATTAGAGATTATTGTCATTAAGATAAAGGACTCTATGTTTATTCCAACTAAAATACATATACATCGTGGTGAGTGATTACTACACTAAATTAAACACCTATTATGAAAGAGTAATTTCAATCTGCTCCCTATTCATGTTTGAACACAACTGTGCATCTAATGGATACATTGTACAAGGAAAATTACAAATGTAATGTGGAAATTGAATTACCTTTACCTTGAAATATAACCTAATGAAAAAATTACAAATGTCTTATACTTTACCACTCTACCTTAAATCTCAACAAAAAATTTAATGCTCAACTAAATAATAATTTTATCCACATAATAATAATGCTAAGCAAAAAGAATGTTCTTTAAAAGTTATATTTTTCATAATTATTTTTCATTTATAAGTTTAGATATTTCTATTTTGTTTCAAAAATATTAAATAATAATTTTATCCACATAATATTGCTAAAGCAAAAAGAATATTCTTTTAAAAAAAATTATATTTTGCATAAATTTTTTTCCATAAGTTTGGATGTTTCTATTTTGTTTCAAAAATATTATATTGACTATTTATGCTAAGATGTCATGTAGAAATACATCTCTCACGCGGGAGTGTAAAATGTACCTCGACTTGACGCTCAGTGTCATGTGAGAACACATCTCTTTCACACCATGTTCTAGACGAAAGATAACTTGTCCTCCTCAAACAAGTATGAAGCTATCTTTGTTGGAAAAAAAAATCAGTGGACTCTTCCAAATATTGGTCAAATTTCTCAAGGGTTAAAGGCATGTATAAAAACACAAATAAATAAGCATTATATATATGTTTTTATTTAATTAAGTGCTCAATTCAAAGCACTTTCCTCAAACCTCGAATTCAAACTTTTTGACATTGGATAAAGTAACTTGTTGGAAAGTTTTGGTGGACACACACACATATATATATAAGGGTGAATCAATACTTTTAACTCCAAATTAAAATCCAAAACATTTTTTTAAGCTACAACCACCATTGATCTATCATAACAACACTTAAGATTTATTTTTGTGTGGTTTGACTAGGAATGTATGTTGAAACATACCTACACCATTTCTTTATAAGATCCAATGGTGCACAATAGATGTGGGATATTTTTCTTGGGTTATCGTTTTGCAAATTCAGGTTTTACAACAAAGGTTCCAAATGGAAATTAAAAGGAAATAAAAACATCACGGTAACAATCAATTACTCACACCACAACCCAAATTATAGGAACTTATTATGAGATATATTATGTTTCCTTCCGTTGCACACAGTATCACTCTCAAATCGACTTATGGATGCATATATTCGATCTATTAGCTTCAACATGTAACACAAAGTCTCTTTTAATTTTGTAGCTTCATACCCAAATCATACAAACTTATTATGAAATATGTTATGTTTCCTGGAGTTGCACACTGGCACATTGACTGTATCACACTCAAACCGACTCATGGATGCATATATTCGATCCATTAGCTTCCACATGTAACACAAAGTCTCTTTGAATTTTGTAGCTTCATATCCATTTGAGTTTCTAAATTTCTAAAATCTCATTTCATTGATATTGATAGCTTTTTAATCCTTTGTTTTCCAACCCATTACATTTTGAAATCACAAAAATATTTAGAGTATTCTAAGACTATCCAAATCCACAAAAATATGATCTACTAGCTAAAAAACATAATATATTAGGATCTTCATCATAAAATTTTGGATTAAGAACATGTGCTAAAGTGTGCAATGGAGTGTTAAAGAACCGTACCTCATCCAGATGTTCGAAGATTACCACCGTTGAGCTCTCAATCAAAACTTGTCCCTACACTTTGTCCTCAACAACAAAGAGATATACAAGCATGATATATAATGCGTTAGTGTCGAATCTAGCATATTCAATTTAAACATGTATATAAAGTGAATACATTCATGGACACAAATATTCATAATCACACTAAAATTGGATGAGAAATGGATATTTCTATTAATGTAAATAGAGATACAAATCACATCCTTTGTCGGCACCTCATCAGAATCGAGAAAATGAGTGCCTCCACCACTTCAACCCCCCATGCAATGGCAAGCTCACAAAGACAATGACAAGCTTGGGAAAGAGCACTGATGGCTTCCTCAAGGACAAAGGGATGTAGACTCGAGCATATAAGAATAGGGAAAATTTTCTCTATAATCTCTTTACTCTCCAAAATTCTCCTCCTTCAATGCTTCACAATAGCTCAATATATAGCCCCTCAATAGGAAGTGAATGGTCGAATCAGAGTGTTTCCCGACATATGGAAGGCCAAGGATCAAGTCATTCGTTACTTGATGGTGAAAACTCCAAATATTATTTTTATTTTTAAACATAAAACTCAATGTACGCGAGTGACAATGGTGCAAGTTGCGCATACATGAGTTGTAGACTTGTGACCCGTGTGTGTCTTCAAAAGTGTTTTTTAATGGGTTACATTGGAGCATCAGGGAAATTGTGAGTAAATGGGGTATAGTGAGTGTACATAGGGCCAGGGAAAGGCCATCAAAGCATGATGTATCAGGTGTGGAAAATCATGCAATAACATATGCCCAATAATGTGGAGGTCATAGAGGTACAAGATGGCAGAAATACATTATAATATTCCCAGGAGTAAAGTAGTGAAGAACCAGGTGGAAGAACCATCCACTTGTCAACATAATACAATGATAAGTATCTACATATGAATGTAAATATGAAGTATACATAACAGTCCCCAATACATATCAGTATAATTTCCATGAATAGGCATAATAGACATATGTCATGAGTGGTCATCGTCACATATAATATACAGTAAAGTATGGTCTCCATACTGAATGAAGACATCTGGTACATAAGAAGGTACATTGAACTCTGACATGAGAATTGAAATCTCATAAATACTATCATGATCAAAGAAGTAGCATATATGGAATTCCACCAAACTCTAAGATCTTCTACACAAATCGCCGCTAGTACATGTCCCATCACGTGAATAAAGGTGTTGGGGTTGAACATGATGAACCATCGTTTGATTACTGGTAATTAATGTATAACGAAATAACACATATAAGACATCCCACTGATAATGCTAATGGGAATCAAGGTACATAGTGCATTCAATTAAGTGTGAATATATGTGTTGAGGTTGAACTCTTGAAAAAATCCATCAATCAGGGGACATTGATGTATTCCCAAATCTGTCGAGGGAAAGGGAACTTGCCACTGATGACTTCAAGCCTCAAGGAACTCAATGGTATCTATATCCCTATTCCAGAATAAATGATTTGAAGTCGATGGAATGGAATCTGCTGGAAGGAGGGCATTAAGGCATTCCCCATCAACCAACACAAGGTACTTAGCAACAATGGATAATTTGGAAGAACTCAGACGAACAAGATATGCACGAACCTATGCATTCTAGAATTGTTTCAATTGAACCACTATGTTAGATAAGGCTAGTATGCATCATCAAATACCTCATAGACAATCTCATGAGAATAATGATCACTATGTCCATTAGTTAAAGGAATGGATATATTGCCAATGAACATGATATCTTGAGAGTGATTTTGTTCCAAGGTTGTAGCCTTCTTTCCCATATAATTGTCATCCACTAAACCCTCCTAGTCTCTCATCTCCTCACCCACATTAAAGGGAGCTTGGGAACCCCAAAACTCCTATATTCTACCCCCCATGATATGCCTATATTTTGTCCTTCATACATACCTCTAGAAACCCAAGGAACAATTAGCAACAACATGCCCATAAAGGTGACATCGAGCACACATAAATGATACATTAAGATAATCCAATGTTTAAGTATATGATTGTTCTCCAATAATCAATTCCATTAATTCATATAAACCTTATTGTTGTCTAACTTGACAAAAATACATGATATTGAGTGCTTAGACATGTCTTGGAAGCCATCATCCGATGCAACAAATTTACCAATCATATTTCCTATAGCCTTTACAAGTTGTACGTCACACTCCAGAGTACCAATGAATACTTTGAGGGATAAATCCTATCCTACATAAACCCCGTCATCCAATAACTTCATATCTATCTATCTCTATATATACCATTTACATTTTCTTCGTCAACCTTCTAGGGCACATTTGCTACTTAATAGAAGCAACAATTTGAATATGGGTATGATGGAAGGCTTTTGTTTAAATTATTGAGTTGAGTATATCAATTATATTAGTTTTTGTTTAATTTCTTTGGATTTAAGTAATAATCTAAAAATCTACTCCATTAACTACTACCAGTGGATTATTTTAAGTGCAATAGTTCTCTTTATTTTAACCAATACCATGTAAGTGAATTATTTTATACCATGTAAATGAATTATTTTAAGTGACATAATTCTCCTTAAATAACAAATGACGAAGATAAATCAAAATGCATTTGTTGATCATAATCAATAAAAATGGTTGTGATTGATACCAATGAAAAAGTATCAACAAGTGAATTATAATAAGTTGTGTCATCTTCAAAGAATTTCATCTTGTTTTTGCCCGAGGAATTTATCTTTTTCTTTTCTATTCGAAGTGAAAAGCGGAAGATAGACATACTCAAGGTGTGATTCATGAACATTAAACCTTCTTTACATGTCCAATGTCTTCTCGTACTTACAAGAAGATAATAAAAGAAATAGTTATACATGTAAAATGTTGAAGATGCTTTAGCAAAGGAAATGCAGATTGCGTTGAGCTTTAACCAGTGATGGATGACTCAAGATGATGTAAAGTAAAATGAGAAGATGCCTCACAAAAGAAAGCTACTTCCTTTGGTTCGCATGCAAACAACTGACATGTGGAATATAATCTAGGACCCTCAAGAAAATGAAGACTAAGACGGGCTTCCTGGACACCTGTACTGTGTGTTGATCTTTAAGTATTTTGTGTTTCCCATCGGGGGTAGGAAATCGTCTTTTGCTTTCCCACCCAAAGTGAAAGTTAGAAAAAGAAAGATGCCTTCCTTCCTTATGATGCAAACCATTACACGTAGAAAATATCAACAAGATGGCGTCACTATCCGCCCAGCAGCATAGTTTTAGAAAAAGTAGAAAATATCAACAAGATGGTGTCACTTGAGCTTAAAAAACATGTATGATTGGTCCATCCAATGGAACAACAGCAAAGTCAACCATTGACTTCGCTGTTGGTCCATTGGATGGACAGAACGTATATGTTTGTTAAGGATGGTCGTTTGAGATGAACGAAATAATGCATTTTCCATTGGATAGGGAACGTATATGTTTGTTAAGGATGGTCATTCATCGATGAACGAAAGAAAGCATTTTCCACTGTCCACCCAGAAAAAGGGAAATGCCTTCCTCCGTTCATCTCGAACCCGCTAGAAGATTGTTAACACTATCACCCCCACAGCCACAGCCACAGCCACAGCCGAGCTTTAAATGCTGCATGAAGAGTGTGTGTAGGAAATTATATCTGAACCAACTTAAATCTGAGCAGCAAGCTGGATAAGAAGACGCCTTCCTTCGTTCACATGCAAAGCTATAACATAAGCAGGAATGATTCCCAAGGGTCGCAGCAACCAGCCGATTACGTCTTGTATCAGCACCCCCAACTGGCATGAGCATCCTGAACTGCCATATACCCAAGCATAGTTGCGAGGGCTAGTAACTAGCCTTGCAACTATGCCTTGGTTTATGACAGGTCATGAAGCACACCCAAGTTGGGGCACTGACACTAGGCGTAGTCAGCTGGTTGGTGCCACCCTTGGGACCCTTCACTGCTTATGTTCGGATACAAAGTTGGGATCGTTATTCTGAGTTTAACGTGACTCAGCGTTTGAGATGGGCGAGGTTCGAAACCGCGGGGCTTCAAATCTCACTCCCAGCGCATATAAATTTCGACTATTTTTCCCATTGCAAATCATTCAGTCAGGATGGCCAAGTGGTATAGTTTGGTCTTCGTAAGAGTTCGTGGGTTCAAGTCCTAATTCTGACACCTTTGAAGTTATAATTGTCAATTTATTATGGCTATTAGGATTTCATTACATTTATCTCCTACCTTTTTATTTCATTCATCTATGGACGGTAAGCTATTAGTTATTTCATTCATCTATGGACGGTAAGCTATTAGGTCTAGTGATATGATTCTCGCTTAGGGTGCGAGAGGTCCCGAGTTCAATTCTCGGAATGCCCCCTGTTTATTTTGAATTTTGGGTGTGCAGTTTTAGCAGTAATTGGATGTAAGTTTGAATAATTGTAAAATGAGCTTTTCTGTAAAACAAAAAAAACGTTTCAAGCTTTTCACAATATAATTGTTGAGATGGCCGAGTTGGTCTAAGGTGCCAGATTAAGGTTTTGGTCCGAAAGGGCGTGGGTTCAAATCCCACTCTCAACAATACAATTGCGGTTTTATTAATGTCTGTTTATGGTTAAATATTATGCCGACGACAGACTGGTACTCGGCCCCCTCTGCAAATATTGAAAGACACCACATCCTCAATGAGTCACACACAACAAAGCCTCTCTCAACACCACACCCTCAATGAATCACACACAACAAAGCCTCAAAACCCGGTTTACGCTTGGAACTTTCATAAACCACTATTCAAACGCAGACTCAGAAATTTAAACACCCATACAAGTACAGGTATTTGAAATAAAATTTTGACCTTAATTGACTTTCTATTCATCTTAAGTCGCGAAAGGCTCTCTTTTTCATGTAGTTTAGGGCTCAATGTGTTTTTAGTTTTGGATAAAAGATATCAGTTTAGTTCTTCATAAAGGATAAAATTTAAAAGGAAACTTTAGCTTACTCGTCTAAGTTTCAGCCAGATTTTACATGGAATTTAACCCAAAAGAAAAACAAAGCTGCTTCTTCCCTTTGCTATAAATTCTTTCTCCTTTCCTTCTTTTTCTGTTTTCGCTGGGCCCTTTTCTCTCCATCACTTCCAGTTTCTTTTTACCTTCGTCTTTCCTTTTCTTCTTCACACGGGCTTTCTGGTTTTTTTAATCTCTAATACAAACCTTCTAAAAATATTTGGCTTGCAAATTGTTAAATATATTCTTAAAAAGTTGCTGTTTCTATAGTTGAAAAAATATACAATTACCCAATTAATGATTAAACAGAAGCTGGCTCCAAAAAAATATGCCACATCTCCACTAGATTCTAGGCCTTAATCAAAAAACAAAAATATACACAACTTAAACCCATTAAATTGTTATTCTGTTTTAATGGATCAAAGCTGCTGACCGAGTACTCTTTTCCTTTCCTTTCCTTCACACTGGCCTTCTCTTCTTTTATCTCTAATATAAACCTTCTTAAAATATTTGGCTGGAAAATTACTATTTTTATAATTAAAAATATATATATACAATTACCCAATTAATGAATTAAACAGAAGCTGGCTCCCACATCTCCACTACATTCCAGGCCTTTATAAAAAAACAAAAATATGCTCTCCTTAAAGCCAGTAAATTGTTATTCGGTTTTAATGGATCAAAGCGGCTGACTGAGTACTCTCAGAAAAAATGATGCTACGTCTAATCTAAACTCCAGGCCTAATAAAATAAAATAAAAAGCATTTTCCTTAAACAGTTTATTAATTCTGTTGTTAGGAAATATATCAAATACATGTTATTTTTTAGAATTCCTGAGAAGTTTTGAGAACTACAGAGAATCAAGGTATAGTAAGATTATATAATTAACTCAATCATTATAGGCTTAACAATAACATCATGTCTCTTTCTAATTAACTCAATCATTATAGGCTTAACAATAACATCATGTCTCTTTCTATCACTATTAAGGGTTCAACAATAATATTATGTAACTTATTATCACTATTACTACTTAAGGACTTAACAATAACATTATGTCATTTACAAGTGTTGAATCTTGATAAAGAGGGTAACAATCACTCCTCCCAACCAATTAAGCTACATCCAGCTTACATTCAATGGACTTCTATACTTTAATAAAAATTAGGAAAAAAAACTGATATTAATAGTTGTTTGTAAAAAAAAAAAAATGTTGATCGTTGATTTAGGTTGCTGTTGATTTGGTGCTCCCACATCATATGCACTCCCACATAACAACAATGCAACTGTTCTGGTAAGTTGAGAGTAGCCAAAAACAAAAATAAAACAGTAGTATGTAGCTGAGTGTCATCACTACTTTAACTTGCATTATCTTTGAAGAGGGATAGAATTTCCACCCAAACGTTGAAATTTAATTTCCTTTCCACAGTTATATCCAAAAATCTCACATATCGAAAACATAAAATAGTTAATTATCTTGCCCCCATGAGATGATCACAGTGAATGATCTTTCCCATGAGATGATTCAGGCGCTAACGCTGCAAAATCCAAGCGAGTAGTCGATGAGAATATTATGCTTACGCTCTATATTTTTCGATTTTATTCCTCAATTTCAAGTTCATCTATTTGAGTAAGAAGTTTGTTTCTCTCTTCCTTGCTCTAAGCAAGACCTTACATAGTATTTTGTTTCCCGACTGTATCATGCGTTATGTATCCATGGACCATTTCCTCACAATGTCCTCAGTTTTAATGAATTCCTAATCTTTTCCCACACTTCTGCCAAGGATATTTTTTTGTCAATTGAAGCCATAATGTGTTGAAAATATTTGGCTTTGGCTTCCCCAGCCTTACCTACACCTTGGGCTAAGAGCTACTGCTTCTCCCTTTCCGCAACATTAGTATCTTGTCAAACAACCAAGAATGTAGTTTTTGAAGGAGTGGAAAATGTTGATTTACAAGGTTATTATCTCTCAACTCCTTAAGTCAGTTCTCCTTTTCGTCAACTCATATTTGTGTACCATATTTGGTAAGGTTATCAATGGAATCATGAATTTGGTTTCCATGTTCAGGTTATGGATTGGAGTCACTAAGTAAGTACATTATGGAGCTAAAATTAATGTTTCTTCTTAAAGTTATTTATTATTTCCTTCAGTGTTTTATGTAGATATACTAGAAACAAATGCATGTTTTATAATTGGTTAAGATGATTTGTACATAGCTTAGGAGGATACTAAACATGCAATCAAGAACGAATAGTATACATCATTTCCATAACTACTCTTGAACGTAAATTACGTTTACTACTATGTCTTATTCTATTTTTATACGGAGTGCTTCCAACAATGTTCTGGTCTCTTTGTGTAACTTCCTTTCCGACCTCTTTTCTTCAATGCATGGGATGTTTGTGCATGGTTGACACCAATAATTATGTATGTTTTAGTGAATTGTGTCATTATTGCTCTATACTAAGTTTTTCGAGTATCATACTTAGTGTTATTTTGGACCATTGTTTAGACTTTAACTATTTCAATTGCCTATAGGTGCTTGCTCCTCTGTCCACAACAACTCCACATGGTTATGTATTATGACTTTGAGATATGCCCCAAGGATTCATGTTCTTGCATCTTACACATTCAGCAGATTGATGGTCCTTCAAACCTCATTTTTATATTTTACCCCATGTTAGAATTTTTTTCCCAGATTTTGGGGCTCCATATCTATTTCCAAATTATTTGTTTCTCCAAGGAGTGATGCTATGCTCCATGGAATAAGCATACTTGATCAAGAACTTCCCTTCTCCTTGTGAGCCCCATTTGAGTATATCTTGTCAATTGTTGAATCTAATTCTTGTACTTTTAAATTTTGTTTCTAGGAGATCCACGACTCTCTAAGTAGTGATGGACAACCATTTGTATAGCTCCATTTTGTGAAATTTCTTGAGCATAAACATATGCCATCTTTGTTGGTTTTCCAATTTTGGATCCAAAGTAATCTTCATTATTTAATTGCTATGTGATTTTGTTTTTTATGGTTAGTTAATTCTTCTATTTGAATGACAATTAACCCCAACACCTCACAAATTTAATCCCATTAAGTTCACTCATAGCTAATTAATGGTTTGTTCAATCATTTGTTTAAGATATATGCTTATGCTTTGCTTATGACAATAATTATCACTTGCAAATTGACTAGTTTACAAAATATAACATGTATTCATTTAGATTCTCCACTTCCCAATCTCTTGTTTTTCATGATCATCGATCTACTTAAATCATTATCTACAACATTATGACCGATCTGTTGGATTGGTGGGTGGTCTACTAAGTCAATCAACTACTAGATTGATCCATTGTAGAATAAACTGCTGGAAAACCACATGTTACAATGCTAAATTGGAATTTACACATCTAATTAATCTTCCACATTTTCATTTTTAATTCAATGGATTGATGGATGGGATCCCTAACCTCGCTATCTAGTTTCTTGATCATTGGATTTATTTAATTTCTTATGTGATGTGTGGAACCTTTGCTACATCTAGAGATTGTATTAAGTGCTATATACAATGCATAGGGAGACACCTATAATGGTTGTTGGAATTGTTCTCGCAATTTATAACCAATATATAGAGAGATTAACATTTTAATTATGTAGGATCATCCACATCAATGTGAGGATGCACCATGGTCCTACCATTTATGAATAAGATATATGAGTTCAAAACTTCCTGAGTGGGTGTTGATGAGGCCATGTGCAAGTATAGGGTGATTTTGATGACATATGCCCCTCATAATTATAAAAACTTAGCAAAGAGATTCTATAAGATGTATTTCTAAAAAAATGGTAATAATGTATTCTTTAAATGATGAGGTCATGTGATGAGAGTCAAGCCATGTGGGTTGAGTTAAATGACCTTGTGTGTAAATAATGTAAATGCATCATTTTTATTCCTAGTATAGATCGCAAGGCCAAGGAAAGACTAGAGAATGCATATGCGTCCCCTTGATGGTTTAGGATTGTGATGTGGTTGTTATGCATTCCATGGTGTGCTTTTTATTATTATGAAAAAGCATACAAGTACAAAAAGGAAATACATAATAATTTAAATCAACTAGTTTTTTTTCTCAATAATCAAAATGGAGACTATGATAGCACAAGCAAGAAAGAGGAAAGGGGTGCAAGGGTGATATGAATTGACACTTATTCCTTTAAAGAATGACCTTTATTTCCCATGCTTCCTTATGAAATCCCAAGTACATGTTTCCACATCCTTGGGAAGGGAAGAGGCCTTATTAAAAGAAAAGGTCCCTTCTTCCTTTTCATGATCATTCTTTCGCATTTCCATTAGAATTATCTCTTCTCCCATTGGAATGTTATCCTTTTCCTTGTTTAGGAGGAACTCATGTGAAGCCATGGTATTTATGCATGCAAATGATGAGATAACCCCATGGGTTTATGGTTGGTAAGAACCATTGAGGTTGGGGAATTACTCTTAAGAATTTGAAGCAGAGATGAGATGATTTTGAGGGTAAAACTATAACTATAAAGCTTCAAAAAAGTAAAATAAACACCAAAAACTTAAATCATGTTAGTTCTTCTCATGGACTTATTTGTCCAAGTAATTCTCTTCCAATGAATTCAAAGTAGGAAACTAGTAGCCTTGGAATCTTTGCTCTTTAATTGGAAGGGAACATGAATCTTGATGGACTATGGAGTAGAAAAATAGAAGATCTTCCTTGTGTCATCAAGGAAAAGAAGATGTCTGTTGGTCTCCTATTTTTTCCATTTGTCGAATTTCTAGTTCAATAATACATGGGAAATAGAGATTTGAATTAGATTTCTATCTAAGTCGAATATCTATTTTGATTTCAACCATATGCTTTTGAAGAATATAGAATAAAGATTTAAACAAGGTAAAATATTTATTATTTTGTTTATTTTATTCATTTTTATTGGATTTCAACTCATTCCTAAATATAATTACTTGGCATAGACCTCTTTTTACCACATAGTTTGCCTCCATTTCTCCAACGATTTGATCCAACACCTGTTATGTCACCTTTAGCATAGAGCATCAATAGCTCGAGTGTTTGATGGTTTCCTTTGTCTAAATGCACACATGGGTTTTGTGCCTTGATGTCTCATTATGGGTTATGATCTACGCTCAATTGCATTGCTCGCTCCAAGAGATACAATCCCAACCTCAAGGAATATGAATATTTGAGGCTGAAAATCAGGGTTAGGTTTCAATGTTTTCAATGTATATCTTCTATGAACAAGCCATAAGCTGACAATTGTTTACCTTTTCATTGATGGTCACTAAGTTTGGAGGGTCAACCCTTTCAGTGGTCAACCCACGATGTAACCTATAAGTATGTTGTAAGACTCAATAGAGACATATATATGGAGATGTTGTAAAACTTTGACTCAAATAACATATCTGATTCTACATTTGTTTTAATATTTTAACTTTTGGTTTAGCAACGTTTGAAGGGGGGACTACTTTCAATCTCTTTTTTTGCATTTCTTGTTAATAGATCTTCTTTTTCACATTGTTGTAAGAATCCTTTATCTCTTTATACTCATTTCGATAGTAGTATGTGATTTAATGAACATAGACATATAGGGATAATTTGGAAATCTTTGTTGGTTTATGATTTGCAGAATAGTGTAGTATCCTACAATTCTGTTTTGGTCACTTGTTTTATATTTCTCTATTAATCGTGATGGCATTTAGTTTAAAATCAACTTGGTAGAACTCATCTCTTTAAATTTTAGTTTCAAAATTTGTAAATGGAATAGAAGGAATAATCAGAGGAACATTTTAGATTCGAGTCTCTTTCTTTTTAAATAGATCATGCTTTGTATAGTGTCATTATAGTTTAATGAATCTCTAGCCAGATTGCATAGTTTAATTATTCTAAAGTTTAATGATAGCATAAGTAGTGAGTTGATTTCCATTATTCACTTTGGTGAAAACTTAGATTTTAGAAACTCATAGTCCATTGCAATTCGAAGTCACTTTATAGACCTTAGATGATTTGGTGTTAGATATTTCTTTGAGTTTGTTTTCTAACAAAACAAATAAGCTCTTTCATGCTTTAGTTTTTATTAGTTATAAAATAGTTCTTTTGGAAGCAATTCTCATTTTTCTTTAAGCACATCAACTTGATTATTTCAATTGCTAAGACTTTGAAAGTTTGATGGTTTTAACCAAATATTCTATTTTTCTAAATTTTGAAATCATTTGTGACTCATTAAAAGTAGCATATTTTCTACAATAACTATTAAATATGAAGTTGCTTTCTCATTTTGATTATTAAGATTGCAAAATAGCTTGTCATATTAGGACTTCTTATAGGATTGGATAGATTTGTTGCAAGAATAAGCTATGTTGACATGTCCTTTGACTGTGCAATTTAGAATACTAAAATAGTTTTAGATCCTTTGCATTAGAAATACAAGATCAGATTTAGTTATGTTATCTAGAGTGTGAGACTTGCTATAACTTGAAGTAGGTTAAAGTTGCTTACGTTGAGGATTTGGTTTAAGATTACATGAAATTGGTATTGTGAACATAAGACTTCTTTCCTTTGATTTCTAGTTACATAGAGTAGTTGATTTAAATTAGCATGGCTAGAGTTTGGCTTGGTGAATGAATGCTTTTGTGTAGATTTAGA
This sequence comes from Pseudotsuga menziesii, assembly GCA_001517045.1. NCBI lineage: Eukaryota > Viridiplantae > Streptophyta > Pinopsida > Pinales > Pinaceae > Pseudotsuga > Pseudotsuga menziesii. The sequence goes on from LPNX010400204.1 coordinate 99,621, forward strand.
CATCGTTTCTTACCTATTGTTGAGTGAATAAATAACTTTGTAGTTTGTGACTTTATTTTGGCATTGGTAAAATCTAATTCTTACCAAATTAGACTGGATTTGAATTATATCATTCTTCGTTGAAAATGTCATAGGAAATTAGCCTCATTACCAAAAATTGTCTTACTTTGCACATACGATGTAGCAACTCTAAGCTTACCTACCTTGGTTGATAATTTAATTGAAGGTAAATTAATTAGTTATATATTTTACCTGACAATGTCATGGTGGATAGATGGATGTATGAGGTCTCAAATTTCTTAGGAGTGAGCATAGTGGATTGGCCATGAGAGATACGATTTGGGATAAGTGAGATTAGTCTATCCTTGTAGGAGCTTCTTTCACCGTACTGGTATCATGGTCTAGCTTAGGGGTGGAATCCTTAGTCGATTCATATAGTTGGGTAGTAAATTTCTCCTCAACAAGAAGTTTGTTGGTATTACCTGAATTTACAGATAATATTCATACATATGCCATGTTGTAGTCTTTATGTTTGTAATATGATGTGTGATCCCATTAATTTATGTAAATGAACAAATTCAAAATATGAAAGGTGTTTGCACTAGTATTCCTTTTTGCAAATGAATTTGGAATTATATTGATGTTAGAGTAGAATTAGACTAATAATTGTTTTTTTCAATGTGGTTCACAATCCCAAAGGAGTTGTTATGTCCACGCTAATAATTCTCGGGGGCAGGGGGGGGGGGGGGGGGGGGGGGGGNAGTGAGGCCCTTATATGTCTATCCATAACCACACATCGATTTGACCCAGAGACCTTCTGCGTACAACTCTCAGTTCTCAACCACTAGAGCTAACCCATCGAGATTAGAAATAGACTAATAATTTGTTACTATAAGAAATAATTTTTATTTGAGTGTTTTGATATCCAACAAAGGAATTTGGGTACATGACTCAAGTGTAGTATTTTTTTCTTATAACATCTACTTTTGCATTCAAGGTGTCATTTGTATCCAGTTAGGATCACATCAATATCTTATTAGCATCTTTCTTTCATTTCTTTTTTTCATTATTATAAGTGTCTACTTTTGCGTCATGTAATAATTAATTGTGTATTTTTAATGTTAATTTGAAGTCCCTAAAAGTGTCTTTTACATTCATGTATAAGGATGAGTGCAAGCTAATGAGGGTCACTTTTGGCGTGTTAGATGCAATAGAAAACTGAAAAATCAGGCATCCCTCAACGTTTTTGGATTTTTTGAGATACTTACACAAAATATATTGCTTTGAGTTAAAAAATGAAATGTAGGAAATTGAATCACGTTTCTGAATATATAAGTTTTATGTATTGAAAAGTTTCATAACTATGTTAAGTTTCATTTTTTCTAACATGCACTTTTTATTTTTAGGTAAATGATAAGGTATATGTTTTTGTGAGTGCGACCTTTGAGGGCCTAAATGATGGTTTTGGGCTACAACAATTTGCAGGAATGTAGATAACATATAGCACTAGTGCAACGCTATTTAAAAAAAATAAAATTAGTAATTTTAAATTTTTTTTAAATTATCTAAGTGATAATTCCTCGAAAATGGTACGTCTTTTGTGGGTGCAACCTTTGAAGGTCTAAGCAAAATAATCATGAAATGGGTTTTTTTATAGAACGTAGAGGTCAATGTATTCTTGTGAACCATAGAATTTGTTATTAAAATGATTACAAAATCGAAAAAGTTATGGAAAAAACACTAACAACATGTTTTTTGAATTAAGGAGTTAGTACAAAACAAAAATTGAAAAAAATAGGAAAATATAATATTTTTAAATAAAAATTACATATTTAGAATCGACATAAAAAATGCTATTTATGTTTAAGATTTCATAAAAAATGATTGTGTGTAGCATACTGTAACGAATGCGTAAACAAGGACTTCTTTAGAAACAAGAGGAAATGCTCAATTAGTTATGGTTTATCATATACTAGAGCACATGTTTGGTATTACCGAAGCAATCTCCAAACCATACACATAGGACTATTGGTGAAATGCGACAAGTGAATTGGCATATTTGAGGCGCTAGAAAAGGAGATAGTATTATGTTTAAATTCAAATTACATTTTGTGCCCTTATAGAATTGGAAAACACGTGCACACTATAGAATCACAAAATGTGAGCATGTTATGTAGTTCTACAATACATGCATATTATAAAAAAACAAAACAAACACTCATTATGCATTTCTATAACATGTGCACGTTATGTAGAGAAAAAATGCTAGCACTATATGCAAGACATAAAATCTATGGTTAAATAGTTGAGACGTGGTGTGGAAGGGTCAAGGTCCTAGGAGGATGTTGGAAGTTCAAGTGGGGATGATTAATAATCGATAGGGGACAAGAACATATAAAGGGACTAGGAGCATGTGGAAGTTCAAGTGGGGATGGTTAATTGTTCAGAGGGGGTGGGGAAGGGTCAAGGGCCTAAGAGGATGTTGGAATTTCAAGTGGGGATGGTTAATAGTTGGGAGGGGGTGGGGAAGGGTGAAGGCCCTAGGAGGATGTTGTAAGTTCAAGTGAGGGTGGTTAATAATTGAGAGGGGTGGGGAAGAATCAAGGGTTTAGGAGGATTTTGTAATTTCAAGTGGAGAAATATTAAGGGAATGGGAAGATGATGGGTTACATGGGTGAATAGAAGTGGGGATTGCGAGCATTATTAGGAGGAGAAGATGTGTTGAAGACATATAGGGTTAGAAGTAGTACATGATACTTGAGTGATGAAGGGGGCTAATGTGTAGGGGAAGAAGTGGGCGATGGCTTGGTGAGAGAGAGGATTGGTGAATGTAAAGATGGATATGGAGGATTAGAGGAGGAATAGGGTGTGTTGGAGAAGAGAGGTGGGAGGAGGGGAAAATTGAAGAGAGGGGAATGATATGAGATGAAAGAGAGAATAGGGGTTGTAATGAGGTAGGGGGTTGAGGATAAGGGATAAGTTGAAAACATAGAGGAAGGGGATATAAGAGAGAGGGAGAGAGAGAGATAATGATGTAGAGAGAGTGTGAGAGAGAATGCGATAGAGAGGGATACAGGAAGTAAGGATGAGAGGTAAGAGTGGGAAGAGACATAAATGGAGGTAGGGGGAAGAAGCAGTCTAGAGAGAGATGTGGAGAAGGTGAGAGAGATAGGGGGATATTGTGGAAGAAATATCAAGAGAGAAATGGATGGAAGTAAGGGGGATGCGAAAGAGAGTGAGATAGGATGGAGTCACAACAATATTTAAACCAAAATTCGACGAGAAAATATAGTGCAATTCGATGAAATTGACCTTGTCGTCAGATTTCACCTTTGTAATTAAACATTTTTTTGTTTTTTTTTAAATTTACCCAAGTTGACGTTGAACATTTGAAAACCGTCTAATATTCGACTAAAGTAGTCATATTTTCAAATTCTATAGGAAAAAATACGTGTTAGGGTACACAGGGTACTCCCAAAGGACCGAACACCAAGAATAACCATTTGACACAAACAGATCACAGATCAATACACCAATGTTTGTCACGTGGTTAAAACCATCGAGAGGGAAACAGTCCATGGCCCTAGCCAAATAGCTACTTGGAGCAATTTATTATGCAAAAGAAAGAAAGTTACATGAGCTTCTCATAATCGATCAACTAGCCAAGGACCCTCTATGCTCTTTAAATAGAGATCATAGAACAATCGGGTGTTAAGCCACAGATCAATGGTAGGTATGATCTAAGAGAAGTTGAACCGTCGGATCACTCTATGTCTAGAACATATCGTGACCGTCGGATTAGAATATTTACAAATGCATACTAATGCATACTAAAAAAACCCACTTTTACCTAACAGATATATTGCACAAGTTGATCTTAACTAACTCCTAAGTGTCTAAATATCCTAACATCCCCCCTTAAGAACAACTTGGGATAGGATTGAAGGATTTACAAAAGTGACACTATTAGGAGAAGGAAGGAGGCATTAGAGCCTATCCCCCCTTAAGGACACATTCTTGAACTCCTAACATAGACCGAAGTTTAGAAAACTTCTCTTCTGTAAGAAACTTGGTGAAGATGTCTACAACTTGATCATCTGTAGGACAATAGAGCACTTCAATAACATGATCATGAACAAGATTTCTGATGAAGTGCATGTGTAGCTCAATGTGTTTGCTGCGCTGATGTAGAACTGGATCTTTGGCAAGCTTGATGGCACCTTGATTGTTGTACCAAAGTGGAGTGGGCTGCTGTTGCTTGAATCCAAACTCTGGAAGGATCTGTCGAAGCCATAAAGCTTCTTGACTGGCATTAATTGCGGCTCGATATTCTGCTTCTGCTGAAGAAAGAGCAAGAGCTTGTTGTTTCTTACAAGCCCAAGTGACAGGTCCAGATCCCAGACTGAAAACATAACTTGCAGTAGAATTCCAATCATCAGGATCACCGACCCAATTTGAATCAGTGAAACCAACCAACAAAGGTTTCCCCCCTGTACTGTAATGAATCCCAAACTGAATTGTACCTCTAATATATCGAAGTATTCTTTTTGCTGCTTTCCAGTGACTTTCATGAGGAGTTTGCATGTAAGGGGAAACACGACCAACGACAAAGGAAAGGTTAGGACGGGAATGAGTTAAGTATAAAAGACTACCAACAAGCTGACGATACAAGGTGGCATCTACTTTAGGAGAATTACAAGTGGTAGAAAGTTTGACTCCAGACTGGAAGGGAGAAGGGGCTGGTTTACAATCTTCCATGTGGAAGTGACGAAGAAGGTCACAAGCATACTTAGACTGGGAAAGAAAGATTTCTTCTTTGGTTTGCAAGACTTGGAGACCAAGAAAATAATGCAAATGTCCTAAGTCTGACATTTCAAAATTTTGCTTAAGACTAGATTTCACATGGGTTATAAGGTTAAGGTCACTACCAGTAAGGATAAGATCATCAACATAAAGAACAAGTATGATGAGATGGTTTCCTACTTTCTTGGTATAGACATTGGGGTCAGAATGGTATCTAGAAAAACCAGTGTCAAGGAGAAAGCTATCCATTTTGGCATACCAAGCTCTAGGAGCTTGCTTAAGGCCATATAAGGATTTCTTAAGGAGACAAAAAAGGCTAGAGTTATTCTGAACATATCCAGGAGGTTGTTCCATGTAAATTTCCTCATGTAAATCACCATGTAAGAAGGCATACTTGACATCCATTCGATGGACTTCCCAGTTATGTAAGGCTGCAAGGGAAAGAACAAGGCGGATGGAGTTCATTTTTGCTAGGGCAAAGGTTTCATTGTAGTCAATCCCTTCAACTTGGGAAAAACCTTTGGCAACTAACCTTGCCTTAAGTATTTCAACACTTCCATCTGATGCATACTTAGCTCTATAGACCCATTTACATCTGAAAAGTTTTCTTCCTTTTGGAAGAGGAACAAGATCCCAAGTATCGTTCGCCATTAAAGAACGATATTCTTCATCCATAGTTGCATCCCAATCTGGATTTCTTGAAGCTTCTGCAAAAGTTTCTGGATCATGATTCTCGAAAACTTGAGCCAAAAGAGAAGAGGCTCGTTGAAACTGAGAACGTGTTCGACGTTGATCTCTAGGCTCACCAGCAAGATCACCAACTGCTTCACATGTTGAACGGACCCATAGAGGAAGTATTGGTGCTGGTGCAATTGGAGGAACATGAGCAGGCGAAGGTGGATTTTCATCCTCACTGTCATCATCAGAAACTGGAGTTGGAAACCTGTCAAGGAAGCTGGAAGAAGAAGAAGAAGAAGGCACATTCGTCGAATCAGGCTTGCAGGCCAAAGATGGCACACCCGCCAAGTTAGGATCGCAGGCCAAGATATTTTCATCAAATTTAACATCTCTTCTAATGATTATATCATGAGAATGTGGCTGAAGAAGTCTATAACCTTTTACATCTTCAGAATATCCAACAAATATGCACTTTTCACTTTTAGGTTGCAATGCTTTCCGTTTTTCATCTGGAATGTGAGCCCATGCTTCACAACCAAACACACGAAAGTGAGTTACATCTGGTTTAATTTTACTCTATGCTTCTTCCGGTGTTATACCCTGTAAAACTTTAGTGGGTGTGCGATTTACTATATAATTTGCACAATTTATGGCCTCAGCCCAATATTGAAGACTTAGTCCCTTAGATTGGATCATACAATTAGTCATTTCTTTTAAAGTGTGGTTCTTCCTTTCAGTTACACCATTTTGCTGTGGTGTATATGGAACAGTGTGCTGTTGTTGGATTCCTTGTTCAGTGCAAAAAGTAGTGAACTTGTTGTTAACATATTCTCCTCCATTGTCAGATCTTAACTTCATAATTTGATGACCAGATTGTTTTTCAACAAGGGCCTTGTAGGCCAAGAACAAGTTAAATACTTCGCTCTTAAATTTTAAGAAGTAAACCCAAGTGCGTCTGGAGTAGTCATCAATGAAAGTTAAGAAATATTTGAAACCAAAAAATGAAACAGATAGAAGAGGGCCACACAAGTCACTATGCACAAGCTCCAAGGGAACCGAGGCGTGCCAAGATGCACGTTTGTCAAAACTGTCCCGATGATGTTTTCCGAGTACACAACCGAAACAAACACCATCCTTGCAAGATACCAACGGAAGACCAGTCACCATATTGTCTTTACATAGTTGTTGCAATGAGCGATAATTTAAGTGACCAAATCGCTCATGCCAAAGTTTGCTCAAGTTATCACTATGAGCAACAAAAGCAGAAGGAAAAGGTGATGACCCAAAGTTGTTAAATTTGTACAACCTGGTAATATCATCAACAGTTCCATTAGCAAGGACACTTTGAGGATTTTTAAAATCCTTGATTACAACTTGGTGAGGTGTAAACATCACAGTTTTACCTTCACCTGAATGAGTAATTTGATAGACTGATAACAAATTGCAGGAAATTTTTGGAACACATAGTACATCACTGAAATGACCATTTTCTACTGGAACTGTTCCAGATCCTACAACACTTAGAGATCTATCATCACCAACAAATATTTGTTTGGTGTTACATTCATGCATAGTAGAAAAGATGGCTTTATCCTTAGCCATATGATAAGATGCTCCAGAATCAATGAGCCATTCATTTGAAGTAGAAGAAGAAGATGCAGTATAAGAGTAACCAGAAGCACAAAGTGCATGTCCATGAGAGTTAGATTCTGAAGACAAATCTAGGCTGATGTGGTGCTTCTTCATTGCTGCTTCCAAGGCTGCCATTTTCTTAAAACATTTAGATTCATCATGATTATCTTTCCCACAAAAATTGCAATGACGCTCAGTCTTCTTTCCTTTTTGCTTGGATCCTTTGTCATTTTTTGAAGAAGGAGCTGACTGAGAGGGTTTGGGACCCTTGTTGTTTTGTTTATTATTGCAAAAATTCTATTTCTTGGGAGGCTTGGACTTTTCTTTCTGTTGGGACAATAAGGCTTTCCCAGATGTATCTGCATTGTTAATTATTCCACGATGAATGAGATTATCTTGCTCTCTAATTAAGGAATCACAAAAGGATTCAAGGATAGGCTCTACATAGCTGGCTGTAGCCAAGGATTCTTTCATGGAGTAGAATGTAGATACAAAAACAGAATATGCAGGTCCAAGTTTGGAAAGAATATGATAAATACATTGTTTATCTTCTTTCTTAATCTTGCATTCGGCACATAGTAATCTAAGAGTTTTATACTTAGATAGATAGTCTTGAATGCATGAAAAATCATTTAGATTCAAGGAAATCAACTCATTCTCAAATTGATGACCCCAAATTTCATTGTGTTTACCAAACACAGATTCCAACTTTTCCCAAGCTTTATCAGGTTCATCAATGTCAGATATGTACTAGAATCGCAAATCAATAGAGATTGCCATCCCAATCAATCCACGAGCTTCATCACATCTATTTTCCCATTTAATTTTCTTATCATCATCAGTGGGTTCTGTTTCTTTCCCTAAGGTTATCCTGAAAAGTACCCTACTTCGCAGAACATCCTCCATACGAGATTTCCATGAGAAATAGTTAGAACTTGTAAGTATAATATCACAAGGGGCGGCCATACTATAAAATAATGGCTGAAAAAACAGAAACTAACTATCTGGATGCAAAGAGCTCGAAAAAATATGCAGTTTTAAAAAAAATGGCACTTAAAACTGATTCCAGATGATGAAGTTATGCTTGATCAAAGGAAATGTTGAAGATGTCCCCAATAGTGACGTGGCAGATATTAACTTGACTAACAAAGAAAGAACCCCCCTCTTCCAAAGATCAACCTTTGACAATCACTTTACAATAAAGTTGCTTTGAAGTGAATCACTTTTGTAAAATAAGTGAGGTTCACTTTTACAATAATATACTTTTAAATAGTGCGGCAATAAATTAAAAGACTTAAGTGACTCACTTTTATTTTATTTTATTAATGTGAGATGCACTTTTACAATAAAGTAACTTGAAAATAAAAATTGCATGCACTAAAAAGTAGCTTGATAAGATTTGAACTCAAGACTTATCAAGGTGTAAAGCAACTTTGGACCAAGTGAGTTAAGTTTAAAAGGTATGTAAAACTATGGAAAGACGAAGGGTTTTCTTTTTTTTGTTTTTTACTCTTCTCTCTCGTTTTCCGTGCTTGCTTTCTTTTCCTGCAAATCACAAAAAAAAACGAAAAACTAAAACAAAAAAAACTTTTTCCACACAATGGGGTTAGATCTTAGTTAGCTTACCCGAAAAGTCTACGTTTTCAAGTTTTCTCGCTGTTTCTGATTTGCCGTGATCGCACAAGGTGCACGACAAAGAGCATACGTAGCTGAGAAGACAAGAAAAAAAAAAACTTTCCATCACTGTTTCTGATTCGCTGCAATCACGTAAGGTGCATGGCAAAGAGAATACGCAGCCAGGGAAGGAAACAGTCTGAGACTAAAACAAAGAGATCTATTTATAAGACTGATAATATATGAGAGATTTAAAAAAAATAAAACAAATCCGTCACTGTAACATTATACCTTCAGATTTGCTGAAATGGGTGTTTCTGTAACAAACGGAAACAATTTTTGGTGAAACGAAAACTATTTCCAAATGAAAAAAGTGCTCTGGATGCAATGGAATAGCTCCCACAGGCCACAAATGCGCAGAAAATCTAGAACCAGAAACCCTTAAAAAAGTTTCGGCAACACCGATTCCAAATCTTGATCAAAACCGAAAGCGACTCTTCATAAAACCTCTGATACCATGTTAGGGTACACAGGGTACTCCCAAATGACCGAACACCAAGAATAACCACTTCACACAAACAGATCATAGATCAATACACCAATGTTTGTCACGTGGTTTGTTGGTAATAACTCCCGATTCAATATTCATTTCCAATGCAAATGCCTATATTTATACAAAGCACATGGCGGTTGGGTTTCACCTTCCGCTCAGCCTGTTTGGCTTCCTATCTAATCATATCCTATTTATTATTTATTTACAATAATCCCGAAGGATTATTCTAACAATCCCCCTCTTAATCCGAAGGGTTGTTCGTAAGTCCGAGCATGTTTCTGAATCTTTCAAACTTTTCTCGTCCAAGCGCTTTGGTGAAGATGTCTGCAACTTGATCATTTGTGGAACAATGTCGAAGATGGACTGTCTTGGCCTCTACATGATGTCGAATCAAATGATACTTTGTGTTGATGTGTTTGGTTCGATCATGGAATCTAGGATTCTTAGCCAGCTTGATTGCAGAAGTATTGTCGACCAACAATGGAGTGGAGTTCTCTTGTTTTTCTTGCAAATCTTCAAGTATCTTCCTGAGCCATACTACTTCTTTCGTTGCTTCAGCTGTAGCCACATATTCTGCTTATGTTGTTGAATCTGCTGGAACTGACTATTTGCGTGATCTCCATGAAACAGCTGCTGATCCAAGACTCATAGTGTATCCAGAAGTTGATACTCCTGTCTCCTTATCGCCATCAAAATCTGAGTCTGAGTACCCAATAAGTTTGAAGTCATCCACTTTAGAGTACTTGAGTCCAATGTCTTGAGTCCCTTTCAAGTATCTTAGAACCCTTTTTGCAGCTGACCAGTGTCCTTCACAAGGTTTATGCATGAACCTTGAGAGTATGCCAACAACATAAGAAATATCTGGTCTAGTTGTTGTAAGGTAGATAAGACTTCCTACAAGTTGTCGATACTTGGTCGCATCTTCAAATTCTTTTCCTTCGCTTGATGTGAGCTTCATTTTCTGTTCCATTGGAGTAGATATAGGATTGCAATCTGTCATGCTAAATTTGTTTAGTAGTTCTCCAATATATTTTTTCTGAGATAGGAATATGTACTAAGGATGTTGAGTGACTTCAATTCCTAAGTAATAGTGGAGATGTCCCATATCTGTCATTTCAAATATCTTTTTCAAATCTTTCTTTATGGATGATATATAG
>LPNX010400204.1:111717-139243 GCA_001517045.1 Pseudotsuga menziesii
CACTAAATCCAAGATTACAATGTGCAACAATACAAGAATCAGAAAATTTACTAGCATCTTGGTCATCTGTCTTCTGGTTATGCTTGTCTTTGATTGAGTCCCATGAAGCCCAACACAGATCTGATGTGTGCCCAGTCTTTCCACAATGCTTGCATTGCAAGTCTGATCTTTTGTTTCTGCCCCCTCTGCCTCTGAAATTTCTTCTTCTTCGTCTTCTTTTACTGCAATCTCCCTTGGAAGGGGCTTTGGATTGGTCTTTGCCAGCTAGGGCAGCACCAATACTAGATGCCAAAGAGTGCATCTTTACAACCGTTAGTGTAATTTACAATAATAATCTTAATATGACAAAGAGAAATAGAAAGCAATAACCTTGCAGGTCTACAGTCTCTGCCAAGGTGATTTACAATCTCAACTTCAGCTTTTAAAGTGATACAATGACAGTATCGCAGCTTCAATTCACAGCAATTCAGGGAGAAGGAATCATTTCAGGAAGTGGACAGCAGCAATATTAAAATACTTCTTACAGCCTTCGATGCATATATCAGTGTGATATATCAGTCAGCATTAACACAGCAAGCATTATAAATCACTTCAGGATGTGAAGTGCAGCACACAGTCACGATATATCAGAGAGCATATATATTAGTCAGCATATATATATCAGATATAATTCAATCAATTCAGCCAATCTTACAGCAATTCTTCAGTCTCCAATACTTCAGTTTTCAACACATACCACACAGTACCCAATGTAAAGAGCTATCAATTCGAATTTAGAAGCAACTTGACCTTCAAGCAGGTGGCTAGAGAGGTTTGCACTTCAACGCAGCACGGTCTTCAACTTTTCAAATGGAAAGAAAATCCACAAATACAAGTGCAATAGATAATCTCTGCAAAACTTCTGTTGATCCACGTACAGTATAGATTATTTTCTTTCAAATGTAACCAAACTGAATGTTGGAAAGAGAACTATGGACAGGTGCCGAATGAGAGAAAGATAACCTGGAATCCATGACCTATCGCTTCATTTTACAGTATTCAATAGTTCTTACTTCCACCCAATGCATTATTAGGGTTCACCTTAATGGTCTTGCCCATCTGTCGTTCACAGTGGTCTCTTCACATGAGAGAGAGATCCACGCTTCAACCTTACGGTTAGCTTTACATGAAGTTTTCACAGCTTCACCAGATTCGATCAACAGCATGTCACACTATCAGCACGCAATCAGCACGCAATATATGGTATACACCATGCATAATTTTAAATTAATCACCAGTCTCCATTGCCTTGGAAAACAACATAAATAACAACAAGCCACCGAATTCAATTAATTGGGGCTCCTCCTCCTTGGTAAATCCAACGAAGCAAGCATACAACGCAGCAAATTCAAAATTAGATGAGGGGGAATCAATGTTGTACACCACTTTCCTACACTCAGAGCTGTATACCACATAACAATCAGCCAGAACGCGTCCTCATCCTCAGCCATAACGCATCCTCTATTCCAGAAATCGCAGCCTCTTCACACAGGCTCTCCACGGTGATGGTGATGGTGCACAGCTCGTGATGGTGCACAGTTATATCAATGCAGCCTCAGCCAAGGGCAGACTGATAGGTATTATGCAGTCTACAAGTCGTAGCAGAATTCTCACAAATGCAGCATTATTCTTCAAATGAGATACGGTGTGTGGTAATGAGATATGACTTGGCATTTGACGGTGATAGACAATAAATGCTCTTTATGGCAATTGAAAACAAGATTGATGAAGGTAAACGCAACATTATTTTCAACTCTTCAACGCAGCAATACTATATAACTCACAGCTCGTCTTTCCTCTAATAAATAGGGGAATCAATAAAGATGAGTCTCAATGTTTGCAGACCAAAAAAACAACAACAAAACCCAGCAGATCGTAGAGATAAATACAGTCTCGGTAGCTACATATCGCAGAGATAAATACAATCTCGCATACAGCTCGCAGCATACAACTTTCAATCAGTTTATAGATATATGAAGATGGAAGAGAGGTTACCAGACTTTAAAATAATATGCCGAGCTAAGGATAGTTTCAATGCACAACGTTACAGTGCAGTCTACAAGCAATGGATTAGGGTTTGCCTATCAAGAGAGCGCGACTCAGGAGAGAATGTCACACCAGGTCATGCACTCACTCGTGGAGCTCAAATCTGAGTTGGTACGCAACAATTTCACAGAGAGTATGCAGAATACCAATAATTAGGGTTAGGGTTAGGTATTGTACTATACCAATAATGCATGCACGCAGAGACTGGATTTCTCATGCCACTGGCAGACTGATGGAGCAGTCTGGCAATGGACTGGACTGGCAAGCAGACAGACAGAATGGCAGGCATGCACGCAGGAGTTATGAACTTGGCTCTGATACCACTTGTTGGTAATAACTCCCGATTCAATATTCATTTCCAATGCAAATGCCTATATTTATACAAAGCACATGGCGGTTGGGTTTCACCTTCCGCTCAGCCTGTTTGGCTTCCTATCTAATCATATCCTATTTATTATTTATTTACAATAATCCCGAAGGATTATTCTAACATGGTTAAAACCCTCGAGAGGGAAACAGTCCACAGCCCCAGCCAAATAACTACTTGGAGCAATTTATTATGCAAAAGAAAGAAAGTTACATGAGATTCTCATAATCGATCAACTAGCCAAGGACCCTTTATGCTCTTTAAATAGAGATCATAGACCAATCGGGTGTTAAGCCATGGATCAATGGTAGGTATGATCTAAGAGAAGTTGAACCGTCGGATCACTCTATGTCTAGAACATATCGCGACCGTCGGATTAGAATATTTACAAATGCATACTAATGCATACTAAAGAAACACACTTTTACCTAACGGATATATTGCACAAGTTGATCTTAACTAACTCCTAAGTGTCTAAATATCCTAACAATACGATGACTAGGTTACAATGGTAACTATGTTGTTGTTGTCAGATATCTAACGATATATTATTTTTAGAAACTATATATTAGGAATATTTTGACATGTTTTCTATACAAGTAACAATTTGTAGAAGTTATAATCTTTGCACATATTTTTTTACATACAAAAATCCACAATTATTTCAATTTTTATGGTGATTAAATATAGTGAAGTGTGGAGCATGATTTTTTTAGATCGATAATCATTAGTTAAGGTTGGTATCAAAAAATGTCACAATGTAAAAATATTCCTGATCCACATGGTCAAAATTGTGAATTGCTTTCTAGATTGTGGGATGGACTGAAAAGAAAGGGTGATGGGAACTGCTATTGTCCATGTAGTCAATGCAGGGGCTTTAAAAGGATAAGAATAAAATTCACAACAACCAAAATATATTGTAGGGAATATGGGCATGCTGAGGGGGGACATGACTATCATTCATTGGTAAGTTTTTCATTATATATGTCTTTATATTGATTGTTTTTATAAATTTATGTATCATTTTCATATTTCTTATATTAACTAATATCTCTTGATGGTTTCATGTAATTATAAAGGAAATACCTCCTACGACATATCGCCCAGAGGATGTGCTTTCAAAACAAGCACCAGTGGAACATGGAGTTATGAATAACGAAGAACAAGTTAATGACCATATTGAAGAAGATGATCATAGTGATAGCATAGTTGAAGATGATAGTACAAATACATTGATCCATGATACATTCAATGTTAAAATGGATGATGATGACCATGATCATGAAAATGATGATTTTGTTGATGTTCATGTTTTACCTCTTCTTGAGAAGGCATATGAACCCATTTATGAAGGCTCCAACATAAATCTTCTCTCTTATATATTGTTGATAATGAACTTGAAGGTTGTGAATGGTATTTCAAACACATCAGTCACACATATGTTAAGGTATGTAATATATTCCATCACATATATATGAACATGATAAAGGTTATGTTTTTTCCTTTAATAAATTTTATTGTTAATTCATAAGTAAAATTAATATAGATGAAACATGTTTCATTAATATTATTTTTACATTATAATAACTAGTTTTTTACTTTAATTTGTTGTAGTCTGATAGGTGAATTTTTGTTACCATCGTCAAATATTTTACCTCACACATATCGAGATTTATCTGTCATCATGAAAGAAATTGGAATGCAACATGAAGAAATCGATGCATGCCACAATGAACATATTATATATTATAAACAAGATGAATTTGAAATAGAATGTTTGAAATGTCATATCAGTAGATATCGAATAGATCAAGTAACAAAAAAGGTTCATCATGATATTCCCATTATTACACGCTTGCAACGACTTTTTAGGTGAAAAAACATAATACAATGTATGTATTACCATGCACATAATAGAAGTCAAGATGACATTCTTTGAATGCCTACCGATGGTTATGCATGTAGAGATATGTAGGAAAAATGGCCACACTTAAAGAAGAACCTGATAATCTTAGTCTTTCTTTGTCATCGAATGGTGTCAATCCATTTGTAGAAATGAGATATATTTACTTGGTGTGGCCTATTTTTGTATTCAAAAATAGCATTCCTCCATGGTTGTCAATAAAGAGGGAACACACAATGTTGGCAACGATTATTCTAGGTATGTGTCTACAACAATTTTTTTTTAATGTAAGGGCATCTCATTTGTCATGTTTTTTGGATAATGTCATATATATTTTTTATTTTACTCTTGTGTATTATTTATATATCTTAATGGTTGTAATAATTATATATTTTATATATTCAAATCAGTAAGGCAAGTAACAAGCTAAAGATTAAAGCTATGGAATGGAATCACTATTTATGATGTATCTAGACCAATATGAAAAAGGAAATTTCAATTATATGCAACTCTTGAATGGACAATACATGATGCCCTAGGGTTAACCCATTTTTGCGGTATGCAATTATAATGTCCGATTTAATAGTACTTAATTATATGAATTTGATATATTTTGCATGCATGATTTTTCAAATATTGAAATAGTTAATCCATCTCTTTATGTAGGTATTCAAACAAAGGAAAAATTTGCATGTCCAGTTTTTGGTCCTAAGATCAAATCCCGTCATTCAAAATTTTTACAAAAGGAGGTGCTTGATGAATATAGGCACTTCCTCTCTAAGAATCATACGTATCGAAATACCGAAAAACATGTATTCAATGGGAAGCAAGAGATTGCATTAAAACCACAAAGAATGACACCTCACCTATTAAAGTTGCAATATAATAGAAATAGTCAAGGTATGTTGTAACACGTCGGTTTTGACCTTGTTGCATTAATGTATATGATGTAAATATTATATCGAGTCATGACAAGGAGATCAAGGCTAAGGCCTTGTCATTGATTGATGTTTGGAATATAGGCAATCATGGTTGATGCCTATGATTTCTGTGCTGAGTCAAGCACATTTGTAAACATCATGTAAATATGCAAATTAATGAAAAACCCACAGCCAGCTATGTCAATGGAACGAATAATGAGATGGGGGCATTATTTTCCTGCGGATAAGGGGGTGGGAATGTTAACCTTGAGCTAGTTTGGGGAAAAGCCATGTGTCATTGGGAGAAACCATCAGAACTGCCAACTACCCTCTTTATTGTCTTCTCTTCCCAACTATTTATTCTACCAGAAGGTGGTTGAGGTAGTTATTGCTTGGAAGGGGAAGAGTATGGGCAATTTCAAATTGGGTAGAGCACCTAGTCCTGGAATGTCATGTTTTTCTTGCATGGACAAGAAAACACTAGAACCGTATGCCAGTTTGACTCATGCGTTCACGAATGGTTTTACTCTCACATTTTGAGAGCTACAGGACGTTCGAGCTCATCATTCATCTTCATTCTCCATTCATGGGGAATCTCTTGAGCAGCTGACCTCTTCTTGTGTGTATCCTTCACGTTCTGCGAGTATCTAGCGACATTGTGACAGCCGCAAAGTCCCATCTATGTGTATCCCTCGCGTTCTGTGAGTGTCTTTCCCTTGGAAAGACTGTGATTGATGTGTTGCAGCATGCCTTAAACTACAGAGTGTATGAGACCCTCTTACTCATGTTCCAGAGTAAGACAGGAGCCTGTGTTGTGGAGTCTCCATGTGGTTGTTGTGTTGTGCACCCTGGTTCAGGTTTGAGCTATGTACAAGACTTAGGAATGGGAGAGACATAGAATGTGCTTGATAAACCTAGTGTGGAGCCTTACAATAAGATAAGAGTGGTAGATGGACCTGCTATACACATCCTGAAGAGCACTGGAAGGGAAGGTGTAGCTTGAGGGACTGTGGAGCAGAGAAGGGGACACTTCCTTGTGTTGGGTGTGTAGGTAGTAGGGAATTTAGGACAGATAGGTCTTGTGAAGGTGTTCTTAGCTCTGTAGATGAGCTCACTAACTTAGGAGTTCTTCCTACCCATTTCCTTGGAAGCCTGATAAACCCAACTGGAAAGATGGCTTGGCTGGTAGCTTGATAAACCCATCTATTGGATTGGCTGTGTCTTGTTGTGTTTGAACTGGTGAGTAACCTTTGGTTGGACAGTCTGATAAACCCAATTGTGAATGCTGGCTTGGCTATATAGCCTGACAAACCCAACAATGAGATGTCTTGACTGTGAACGGTCTGATAAACCCATCTATTGGCTTGACTGGTCCTTACAGGTGAATGTTGGCTTGACTATGAACAGTATGATAAATCCAACTGTGTTGGCTTGGCTTACTGTTATTGCACCTCAGCTATGTATGAGTCTGCTAGTGTTCCCTTAGTCCTAGAGGAAATAATGCCTAGCTCGGGGGTGGCAGTGTTGCTGAGAGACTAAGGAGCACACTGGCCTATGGTTGGGAGGAATGTTACAGTGACATAGCTGGTTGCAGGACAAGTTCTGTTCATGATAAGTGTTCGTTTCTATGTTATTATGTTATTCTTTGCAATTGTATTTCTTGTCTTGCAAATTGCTTGATGGAATGTGATGAACATGTTGCTATGTTGAAATTATGCATTGTTCTTTTGAGTAATTGCAATTATAGGCATCTATGTATGTTCTTCCATCACTGCATTTTGAACTAAGTTGCAGGGTAGATTGGCCAAATAGGTAATGGACTGAGTGATTAGATCGATTCAAGAATTTAGTGGAAAAGCTGATTTTTTTGATAGAAATATTGCTTTGCGCAAATTTTGCAGGTTTGCGGGATGCAGGATGTGGAATTCTGTTTCGAAGATTTTGTTTTCCACATATTTCCTTCCACAAATTCCTCTTCGCAACTTGCAGGATGTGAGATGCGGAATCGCGGTGTCGTGATTTCCACATTCCCAATCCGGCAAGTCAAATTATCCACGCCATCGATCTTCGTGGGATGGTTCTCCATCGTCGATCTGTTTCCAATGCAGAATGTGAGATGCAGGCTATAGGAAGTGAGGTTGGAAGTTTTGTTACTTTTTGACCTTGCAACTTGGGCTTTCCACACCATTGATTTTTGCGGGTGAATTCTGAACCGTTGATTCAGATCTAGTCTTCGGGATCACTTACGATCGTTGATTTCCATCGTGTTTCTCTCCGCCGTCCGATCTCCTCTGAGATATTTCCTTGCAGATTGTTGAACTGATATATGGAATATAGGAGGGATCGTGATAGTGTTGTAAATGTTGACATGTGGTTCACGACTGTGCCCTGTGTTTTGATGAACAATGAAGGTTCTCAATGAAAATTTTAATTTCGCATGATAATGGCGTATGGAAACGTGACAGTGTGGTATTAGAGCTACGAGTTGCAGCATTGGGACTGGATGGACCATAAACTAGTCAATAACACCCTCTAATACCAGCTTGTAGTACACTACAGTGTGGTATACGAGCTGCGGGCTGCAACATTGGGCCTGGATGGACTAGAAACTAGCCAAGAACACCCTCTAATACCAACTTTTAGTACACTACAGTGTGGTATCCGAGCTATGGGTTGCAGCATTGGTCCTGGATGGATCGAGAATCAGTTAACCAGAGCTGTTGGTTACAGCATTGGGCCTAGATAGGCCAAGTGACAATAAGTAAATGGTTTTGATTTTGAATTACTATGTGTCTAACAAATGGTGCTGATAACACAATTTGCAGTCATAGTATATTTTGGAAAAGTAAGTGGTGGTTTAGCCATGAGAACCCATGACGGATATGATGCTCAGGACTCCTATGAGCATGCACAAGATGCCATGGGGGAAAATGTATGAGTTGGAAATGATGACATAGAGTCTAATGGAAGGATATTCCAAGAGACATTGCCAGATATTGCAGCCACCATGAGAATCCTGATCAAAGCTCAAGAAGAGCATCATCAGTTGAATGTTACTATGTTGCAAAGTTTGACATACTTGCAAATAAAGATAGATTTTGGATAGGGTACAGTAAAACCCAAAGGAAGTAAGAGTAGTACCAGAAGAAGAAGAAGGCTTGTTAGTAGATCCTCTAACTCCGAGGAATCACGCGGGGATTCAAGCTCTTCTTCTCGCAAGGGAAAGAGAAAGAGGCACCATAGGGATCACTCTCAGGATGAATTTAAGAAGGATAAACCTCTTACAATTGATGGTGAGGTAAAAACTGGACAAGAAGCTGAAGTTTGGCTTCTTGGGATAAAGAAGTACTTCCAGGTTCAGGATCATTTAGGGAACCTGAAGGCAAGGGTTGTCATATTTAGTTTGAATGGAAGGGAATCCATTTGGTGGGAGCACTTCAAGCAAGTAAGGAGGATCAATGAAAGAAAACTTAAGTGGAAACGGTTCTAGAAGTATTTCAAGCAGAAATACCTCTCTGACAGGTACTATGATGACAAGATCAAAGAATTCCATGAGCTGATATTGGGACAATAGACCATGGAAGAGTATGCAAATAAGTTCCTAGAATTGTTGAGGTATGTCAGGTAACTCAAAGATGAACAAGTGAAGAACCAACGTTTCCTGAGTGAGTTTCCTCAGTCTTACAAAGACAAAATCGAGTTTTAAGAACCGAGAACTCTTGAAGAAGCAATTAGGAAGGCTAAGTATTGCTATGAGAAAAGCAAAGGAAAACCTGATTACCATAAGACATGGAAAGACAAGAAGAATGAGAAGTCTTAACAAAGGAAGAAAGGTTTCAAACCTTCTAGTTTCAGGAATTAGCAGAGGCAGCCGTCCCAAGATGAAAAGCAACCAAATAAAGTGGTGGGAGAAAATACAAGATATCCACAACAGATCAGAGAACCACTCCAATGTTGGAGATGTGGAGGACCCCACATTCGCAGGAATTGCCCACTCAAGAATGATAGTGCAAGGCCAACTTACAACCTTCAAGAAGCAGAAAAAATGGGTCAAGTAGCAAGGGCCGTCCCTAGGATTTATGCAACACTGGAGGACCGCCAGGTAGATCACCAGTCAATGGTGGTTTAAGTTGCAGGTAATATTGCTGAGCAATCTGTTTCTATTTTGATTGACCTTGGTTCTACTCACAGTTACATTACTCCTAGAGTATTGGAGATTTGTGCCTTTAAGAAAGTAAAGCATAGCGAATCATGGTTAGTTCGGCTAGCCACTAGAACTAAGAGAAAGATTAGTGAAGTGGTAGAGACGTGTCCATTAGTGATGAATGGATTGGATACTTGTGTAGATTTGAATGTTCTACCCCTTTGTTCCTATGATGTTCTCATTGGAATGGCTTGGTTAGAAGCTCACAGAGTAAAACTTTACTATTATAATAAGGATTTTGAGTGCTTGGATGAAGAAGGCATCTCAAGGATTGTGAAAGGCATTCCAAAGGTAATTTCAGTAAGGTAGGTTTCAACAATGCAGTTGAATAATTTATGTACGAAAGTTTTCCAGTTATATGCGACACATATTTTGGAGGCACCAGAGAATGAAACTCCTAGGTTGGAGGACTTTCATGTGTTGTAGGAATTCACGGATGTGTTTCCTGATGAAATTTTGGGGCTTCCTTTGAAGAGGGACATTGAATTCATAATCGAACTTGTGCCAGGAGTAGAAATAGTGTCCAAGACACCCTAGAGAATGAGTATGCCAGAAATGCTAGAGCTGAAAATGTAACTGCAAGAGTTGTTGGAGAAAAAGTATATTAGACTGAGTGTGTCTCCTTGGGGAGCACCGGTTCTATTTGTAAAGAAGAACGATGGTACACTCAAATTGTATATTGATTACAGACAGCTGAAGAAAGTAACAATAAATAACAAGTATCATTTGCCTAGGATTGATGACCTCTTTGATCAAATGAGAGGAGCAAAGGTATTTTCCAAGATTGACTTGAGGTCGGGTTACCATCAGGTGAGAATCAAGGATGGATACATTCATAAGACAACCTTCAAAACAAGGTATGGACATTATGAGTTTGTAGTGGTACCCTTTGGTCTCACAAATGCACCAGCTACATTTATGTACCTTATGAATAATGTCTTTAACAGGTATTTAGACAAGTTTGTTCTTGTTTTCCTTGATGACATTCTTGTTTATTCTAAGAATGAGGAAGAACATGAAGAGCATTTGAGATTGACATTACAGTTTCTTAGGGAGCATCAATTGTATGCAAAGCTGAGCAAGTGTGACTTATATAGAGATAGAATTCAGTATTTGGGTCACATTATCTCAGAAGAGGGTAAATCTGTGGACCTTGAAAAGATAGAAGCCATTATGAATTGGCCTACTCCAAGAAATGTGATAGATGTGAGATCTTTTATGGGACTTGCAGGATACTACAAGAGATTCATTGAAGGATTCTCCAAGGTTGCACATGCCATCACTTCTTTGCAAAAGAAGGGGATAAAGTTTGAATGGACATTAGGGTGTGAAGAAGGCTTCCAGCAGTTGAAGAATCTTCTCACCAGTGCACCAGTATTGAAAGTTGTAGACCCAGAGAAAGATTTTGTGGTGTGTACCGATGCAAGTGGTCAAGGGCTTGGAGGAGTCCTTATGCAACACAACCACGTTATATGTTATGAGTTAAGAAAGTTGAAGGAGCATGAGAAGAAATACGCTACTCATGATCTGAAACTTGCCGCCATAGTACATGCTCTCAATATGTGGAGGCATTACTTGATGGTAGAAGATTCCAGTTAAGGACAGACCATTGTGGTCTGAAGTATTTGTTTGATCATCCTACTCTAAATGCTAGGTAAGCTAGATGGCTAGAGTTTTTATGTGAGTTTTATTTTGAATTCAAACACATAAAAAGAAAAGAGAATAAGGTAGCTGATGCACTTAGCAGGAAGGTGCAGGAAATGCTCGTGGCATCTCTTAGTATTTTCCAATCAGATTTGAGGTAGCAAATTGTTAATCATACTATTGGAGATGAAATGTATGTGCAAGTAAAGGACAAATTACAGCAGCAAAGTCTTGAGAAGAAGTATGAGGGATATAAGTTGGAAGAAGATGGACTTCTTACTTATAAAGGCATAATTTACATTCCAAATGTAGCATATTTGAGGAGAGTTGTTATGGACGAGATCCATTAAGCTCCATATTCTGGTCACCTAGGATATCAGAAGAAAATTGCTATAGCCCGAAAGTAGTACTTTTGGCTAGGAATGAAAAAGGACATGGCTGAATACATTTCCAGGTGTATGAAATGTCAGTAGGTAAAGGTTGAGCATCAACACCCTACAGGCTTGTTGCAGCCTTTGCCAGTTCTAGAATGGAAATAGGAAGTTATTTCCATGGATTTTATTACAGGATTGCCAATGACTTGGAGACAACATGATCCTATCATGGTTGTGGTGGACAAAGTTGACAAAGGAAACACATTTCATACCAGTTAAGTGTATGCATAAGACTAATGACATTGCAAAGATCTTCATGAAGGATATTTTCAAACTACATGGATTGCCAAAGGCAATAGTCTCTAACCGAGATGTCAAGTTCACTTCCAATTTTTGGAAGGGGTTGTTTGTGGATCTGGGTATGAAGTTGAACTTCAGCACTGCTTACCATCCCGAGAATGATGGATAGACCAAGAGAGTAAATCAAGTGCTGGAAGATATGCTTCACATGTATGTGATGGAGAAACCAACCAAGTGGGAAGATTATTTACACTTGGTAGAGTTTGCCTATAATAATGGACAACAAGCATGCTTGGGGATGAGTCCATATGAAGCTTTGTATGGCAGGAGGTTTAGGACACCAATGACTTGGGATAGTCCAATGAATAGAGTTGTGATTGGTCTAGAATTTCTCAGGAGATGGAGTAGGAGGTTGTAAAGATTAGGAAGAATTTGAAGGCAACCCAGGACAGATAGAAACACTATGCTGATAAGCATAGGGTGAACAAAGAATTCAGTATTGGGGATCATCTTTACCTTAAAGTGAGGGAAAAGAAGAGAGTTCCTTGAAGATTGGGAGTTGTGCCAAGCTGTCACCAAGATATTGTGGGCCGTTTGAAGTGCTTGAAAGAATAGGGCCAGTTGCATATAGAATTGCATTTCTTGCTAGCACTAGGGATCATAATGTTTTTCATGTTTCTTTTCTTAAGAAATATATACATGACTCTAACCATGTGGTAAATTGGGATGTGATTCAGGTGGAACCCGAGGGAGAGCTCTGAATCGAACCAATTCGCATCCTTGACAGGAAGGTCACCATGCTCTGGAACCGAGCCATAGGATAGGTAAAGGTGCAATGGGAGAAATACGGACCTAAAGAGGCTACGTGGGAGCTGGAGGATACCATGCTAGTGGCACATCCATTTTTGTTCATTTATGTGGAGCACTGAGGCAATGCTAGTGTAGCATTTTGTTCAAATTTTGTAAGCACTGAGGATAGTGCTATTAAAGGGGGAGGGGAATGTAACACCCTGGTTTTGACCCCGTTGCATTAATATATATGATGCAAATATGATATCGATTCATGACAAGGAGCTCAAGGACAAGGCCCTGTCATTGATTTATGTTTGGAATATAGGCAATCACGGTTGATGCCTATGGTTTCTGTGCTGAGTCAAGCACCTTTGTAAACATCATGTAAATATCAAAATTAATGAAAAACCCACAACTAGCTATGTCAATGCAACGAGTAATGAGATGGGGACATGATTTTCCTGAGGATAAGGGGGTGGGAATGTTAAACTTGAGCCAGATTGGTGAAAAGCCATGTGTCATGGGGAGAACCCATTAGAACTGTCAACTACCCTCTTTCTTGTCTTCTCTTCCCAACCATTTATTTTGTGGTTGAGGTAGTTATTGCTTGGAAGGGGAAAAGTATGGGAAATTTTGAATTAGGCAGAGCATCCAGTCCATTAATGTCATCTTTTGCTTGCATGGACAAGAAAACACCAAAACCATATGCCAGTTTGACTCACGAGTTCATGAATGGTTTTACTCTCATGTTTTGATAGTTGCAAGATGTTCGAGCTCATCATCCATATTCATTCTCCATTCATGGGGAAGCTCTTGAGCAACTGAGCTCTTCCTGTGTGTATCCTTCACGCTCTGCAAGTGTCTAGTGACATTGTGACAGCTGCAAAGTCCCATATGTGTGTATCCTTCACGTTATGTGAGTGTCTTTCCCTTGGAAATACTGTGATTTCTATGTTGCAGCATGCCTTAAACTACAGAGTGTATGGGACCCTGTTACTCGTGTTCCAGAGTAAGTTTGTGTTGTGCAGTCTCCCTATGATTGTTGTGTTGTGCACCTTGGTTTAAGTCTGAGCTATGTACAAGACTTAGGAATGGGAGAGATGTAGAATGTGCTTGCTAAACCTACTGTGGAGCTTCACAATAAGATAAGAGTGGTTGATGGACCTGCTATGCACATCTTGAAGAGCACTGGAAGGGAAGGTGTAGCCTGAGGGACTGTGGAGAAAAGAAGGGGCACTTCCTTGTGTTGGGTGTTCAGGAAGTAGAGAAGCCAGGCCAGATAGGTCTTGTGAAGGTGTTCTTAGCTCTGTAGATGAGCTCACTAGATTAGGAGTTTTTCTTGCCCATTTCCTTGGAAGCCTGATAAACCCAATTGGAAAGAAGGCTTGGCTGGTATCCTGATAAACCCATCTATTGGCTTGGCTGTGTCTTGTTGTGTTTGATCTGGTGAGTAACCTTTGGTTAGGCAGTCTGATAAACCCAACTGCGAATGCTTCCTTGGCTAGCTAGCATGACAAACCCAGCAGTGAGATGGCTTGACTGTGAACGGTCTGATAAACCCATCTGTTGACTTGACTGGTCCTTAAAGGTGAATGTTGGCTAGAATTCAACAGTATGATAAACCTAACTGTGTTGGCTTGGATGACTATTATTACACCTTGGATATGTATGAGTCTGTTAGTGTTCCCTTCTTCCTGGAGGAAATCATGCCCAGCTCGGGGGTGGTAGTGTTGCTGAGAAACTAAGGAGCACATTGGCTTATGGTTGGGAGAAACGTTGTAGCGTCATAGCTGGTTGCAGGACAAGTTTTGTTGAAGATAAGTGTTCTTGTCTATGTTATTATGTTATTCTCTGCAATTTTATTTCTTGTTTGGCAAATTGCTTGATGGAATGTGATGAACATGTTGCTATGTTGAATTGATGCAGTGTTCCTTTGAGTAACTGCAATTATAGGCATCTATGTATGTTCTTCAATCATTTCATTTCGAACTAAGTTGCAAGGTATATTGGCTAGATCGGTAATGGCTTGAGTGATTAGATCGATCCAAGAATTCAATGGAAAAGCTGAGTTTTTTGCTAGAAATCTTCCCTAGAAATATTCCTTTGCACAAATTTGTAGTTTTGCAGGATGCAGGATGCGGAATGTCATTTCACAGATTTTGTTTTCTGTAGATTCCCTTCCGTAAATTCCTCTCCACAACTTGTGGGATGCAGGATGCAGGAGCGGAATCACGGTGTCGCGATTTCTACATTCCCAATCCTGCAAGTCAAAGTCTCCATGCCATCGATCTTCTTGGGATGATTCTCCGTCGTTGATCTATTTTCGATGCAAAATGTGAGATGCGGACTGTGGGAAGTGAGGTTGGAATTTTTGTAACTTTTCAACCCTGCAACTCGGGCTTTCCGCACCATTGATTTTTTGCGGGTGATTTCTGAACCGTTGATTTGGATCCAATATTTTGGATCACTTACGATCATTGATTTCTGTCTCGTTTCTCTCCGCCGTCTGATCTCCTCTAAGATAATTCCTTGAAGATTGTTGAACTGATCCATGGAAGATGGGAGGGAGCGTGACAGTGTTGGAAATGTTGAGATGTGGTTCACGACCATGCCCTGTGTTTTGATCAACAGTGAAGGTTCTCGATGAAAATTTTCGTTCTGCATGATAATGGGGTATGGGGACATGACATATGTACATATCAAATTCTCTATCTATCATCATATAGGCAATGTTTTGAATTTTTTTATTGTGTGTTGTTTACCGTAATTGACATTGATTTCTGTAAATTATTTATAAACTATGATTCATGATGGTCATCATGATCATGAAGGCATTAATGGGATTCCATGAGGAATGAAAATTTATCCTAAATAATTCAGTAGGTTTCCCTACTATGAACACCTACAAATTGCTCATTTGTTTGATACAATGCATATTAGAAAGAATTTGGCTCAAACATTATGGTGAATATTGGATCTAAGGAGCAAAAAAAAAAATTGTCAAAATTTGCAATGGGATTCAGGAATCCAATCATGTAATGAAAGATGACCTTCACCTACATAGAAATGCAGACCAAAATCATATAAAATCAATTCCATGGTTTTTAATGGAGCAACAAAGAAATGTTGTAACAGAAGTCAAACAAAAAATTAAATTTCCCACCATATTTTGTTCGAACATGAACAATATCATAACCAAGAAAGTTGGCTTTATGGGGGTGAAAACACATGATTGACATATCTTTATCAAGGTAATTATGATGGTGTGTGTATATATATATTGCTATATTTTTTTATTCTAGTGCATATTGTTTTTTTGTCTACTTTTTGTAAAAAATAATGAAACAATTTTTTATATTGTCACAATATGTTCTACCTCTATCTCTCCTGGAAAACTTAGAAAACAATGTCAAACAAGTTATATATGATCTTGGAAAATACATGAGGTAAGCAACAATATTTTGCATGCATAAAGTATTTGCTTAATTCATAATAGAACTTATATTTGATATTTTTTTAATAATTGTTATGTAATATAATTTGGTTTTTTTTAAATTTCGTGATTTGTTTACATCACTTGTAGATGATTGTCATCTAAATAAACTCATAAAGAAGATATAAAGTATTGGAGGAGATAAATTCCTCATCTCATGTGTGAAATGCAAAATAATCTACCTTTGACATTTTTGAATGCACAAGAACGCTACCTCATACACCATGTTGAAGAGATTGAATTGTGTGGATATGTACACTCAATATCCACATGGATGGTTGAGAGGAACTAGAAATTTTTGAAAGGTTTGGTTAGAATACGAACATGTCCTTAGGGTTCTCTGGTGGAGGGATATATGGTATAGCATAACATTATGTATATTAGTGAATACCTTCCTAAATTAGCATCAAATCTCAATTTATGTTACATTTGTGATTCAGACTCCAATAAAATTTTCGAAGGGGAGTATTTGAAGGGGAAAGGTAGACCAAGGAAGGTGAAAGGTAATTATTAGATAGTGGAAATTATTTATAGTACATTTGAGTGTTGATTTTTATGTTTATATCATACGTATTTCAATTTTAATATTCAATATGCATTAATTAAAATTGTAGACCATGTTAAGTGAATATACATTTGTACTTAATTGTAATTTAATTTTAATCAAGAAGTTGGTCGTGAGTGGGATGCACTTCATTTATACATCACAAAAATATTGATTGGATGAAGGTATGGATTGAACGATGTGAAAAATATAGTCATGGAATATCATGGGAAGGTGTGGCTTGATTGTTTAAAGCAACTCATCATAATGGAGATACCAATCTTACAGAAAGGGAAGTTAATTTAGCATATGGTTTAAAAGATATAAAGAAGGCAAGCATATTAATTATCCATGCTATTTATTTATTTTTAAATATATTGATGTACACATTTATTTCTTTCCCTACAAATCATTAACATGCATTTAATCATGATCAATTCAGGATGTAATATTTATGTGTATGTCTTGTTGCAGGTTAAAAACCATAAGGTTATGTGGTGCAATGGTCGTAAATTTCGCATCAAAAAGTTGGATGAAATGAAGAAAACTTATGATTGTGGGATAACTGCAGTCTTTGAGGTGACCAATGTTTCCTTTAGAAGTGACAGACTTCCAAAACTCTCATAAAATTGATATTATGGGTATTTGGAATATATTATTCCATGTGATTTTAACTCCAAATTAGTTCTATTTGTTGTCAAATGGTATAGGTTACACTTGAATCATGATGATCCCAATAGAACTATTATTGAAAATAATAGTGGATTTACCATGGTTAATACAAGGTTGTTTGAGCCAGGAACATATCCCTATGTTATTCCAAGCCAATGTGAACATGTATTTTACTTTGAGGTTCCATGTAGAGGGGGTTGGTAATTTTTCATGAGACATGATCCAAGGGGAAGGCCGATAAAGTATAATGTGGAGGAAGATAATCCAAAGGGTGTTGAAGAAGAACACGATGTTGAGGACGATCAAAATGAGTTAGATGCTCATGTTCTAAAGGAATATGATGAAGAATTATTTGAATGAGAAGATGTAGTAGACAATCTCCATGAAGATGATATCGACGATGACATGATGATCGAAAATGACATCGATGACAATGATGATATGTCCAATCCTTACAATGCTGAATCTAGATCAGATGTTATAGATGATGACTTGGATGAAGAAGATGTTGAAGTCCATTGAAGTGTATGAGGTATTCCCAACATATCTACTCTACTATATATATGAGGTATTTTAAGTTCTTTTTTCATTTTCTTGTATGTTGGTATATGTTATAAGAGGCATTGATTCTTAAGTATGACAAAAAACACAAAAAAATATTTTTTTGTACATATATTTTCTTGGTTTATGGGGAATTGAGAGTGACATGAGGAGGGGGGTGGGTCATATGAGCTTCCACCTTCACGTGGTTGGCCCTGTTTAGTAGATAATATTAAATTATTGTCAAAACAAAGAGAATACCAGTAATGCAATGCACTCATTGTCATCATCATCCTCATCCTCATTGTGATCATTATCATCGACATTATCATCATCCTCATCGTCATCATCCTCATTGTCATCATCATCCTCACCCTCGTTATCATAATCATCATAATAATAAGCATCATCATCATCATCATTGTTATAATCATCATAATCATCATCATCACCATCATCATTGTTATAATAATCATAATCATCATCATCTTCATCATCATTGTCATCATCCTCATTTCCATCATCATCATCATTATTATCATCATCGTCTTCATCATCTTCATGATCATATTCATCATCCCCATTGTTGTCATTTTCATCATTTCATCCTCATCCTCATCCTCATCGTCATTATCATCATTTTCATCATCATCCTCATTGTCATCATCATCATCATCATCATCGTCATCATCATTTTTATCATCATCATCATCATCCCCATTGTTGTCGTCTTCATCATTGTCATCATCACCCCCATCCTCATTGACATAGTCATCATCCTCATCGTCATAATAATCCTCATCCTCATCATCATTATCATCATTTTCATCATCCTCATCATCCTCATACTCATTTTCATCGTCATCATCATCACTGTTATGATCATCATCATCATCAATGTTATCACCATCATCATCATTATCATCATCCTCCTCATATTCATCATCATCATCATCGCTTTCATCATCTGAGTCTGAGTCTGGAAACACTCCCATACGGGCAATGCATGCATCTAGTCTAACCATGCCAAATTTCAGTCCTTGCAAGCACAACTAGAAAAAATTTCAACGTTGGTCCCATTCATGTACTGAATGGGGACAACATTGAAATTATTCTATACGTTTGTTTTTTAATTGGAAAATTGTTTGTGGGATCCATGTTTGAGTCTGGAAACCATCCCATATGATCAATGCATGCGTTTAGCCTTACCATGCCACATTTCAATCCATGCGAGTACAACTAGAAAAAGTTTCAATGTTGGCCACATTCATGTATTGAATGGGGACAATGTTGAAATTATTCTATATGTTTGTTGGAATGGTGAATTGTTTGTGTGAGCCATTTTTGAGTATGGAAATCCTCCCATATGATCAGTGCATGCGTCTAGGCTAACCATGCAAAATTTTAGTCCATGCAAGCACAACTAGAAAAATTTCAACGTTGGCCCCATTCATAGAGTACTGAATGTGGCCAATGTTGACATTATTCTATAGGATTGTTGTTTGATTGGAGAATTGTTTGTGTGAGCCATGCTTGAAAATGAAATTTTTTGCATTTATAGGAACAAATGACCATGCATAATTCACCTGAATAAAGTGATTTTATTCCTCTTTTGTAAATAAAAATACAATTTTCTTGCTCGGGGAAAAACCCCACTAACTATACTTTTTATAGGGAAGCAAACTCTACACCTAACCATGAATTTCCTATGAGAATCAAATATCCACATAATATTCCATGATATGAATTATATATAGGTTAAGAAAGAGAAGGCCCATATTATCCTTCATCAACATCAACCCCCTCTATATCTCCAATGATTCATAATCACTATTTATTGTAAGATAAGTGACACTTTGACATACTAACTTTTGTAAAGTCCATGTTCCCATAAACAAGAACAAACCTATTTGCATATGCCAATAGGGAGGGTTCTCACCTTATTAATAAGGGTTTTTATTTTCTGTAAGAAATGCAAACAACTGGAGCTATATATGCAATGGTGCTCAATATTGAGAGTTGAGTTTGAAGTTGCATTCATCTTTTGTTCCATCATATCAATACCACTTATCTATAATAGACCAGTGATAATGATCAATAGATAATTCAATGTCCTAAGCTTCATAGTTAAATATTGTTTTTCATGAACAAAGGTCCCCCTATAAGTTTAGGAGAGGAACAAATGGAATAAATTTATGGTTAGGTTGGGGTTATGCAGACATGCTTCTTGTAAGACTTGCATAAGTAAATTAGGTTTTATTATTTTATGATTAGCTAATAGGTAGGCATGGGTAGATCATCTATGAGTAGAGTGGTTAGAGATATTTGACATGAATATTTGGGTCACTAAGTGTTAGTATTTATAATCCTCCCTTGTCCAAACTATCTATTAGATTATATTTTCCTAACTTAGGAGTCATTTAGTTATTATTGGGTCCACTAGTACCATTAGGTCCACTTGGCCTAATGGGGCCACATGTAACAACCAATAGAGAATGGGAAATACATAATTAGGCTATTTTCAAATGATTGCACATTCACGCTTGAATTTATGTGCCTCCTAGACCAATCCCTACATTTTAGGAACCCTTGGGAATGTCGGCATGAACCTCGTTCAATTGTTGGTAGTTGGTGACTAGTCAAGCTTAGTTATGTTTCAGTTATATTCAATTAGATATCCTCTAGTTCAATTAGCGCCATTTATGCATGGTTGCATGTGGGAAGGTGCCTATTCTCACCTACCACTGCAGTTAGACTGGTTTGATTGATTATAACAGATTGAGAGGCTGGATTAGACATCTGGAGTATCCCGTTGAGCTCCGATAGTGATTTAGACACTTCTAGTTAGACATGCAGATAGATTGAGTTGGTGATTCAAATCCTATGCAAATTATTCCAATTCTCCTATTTGTAATACTGTTGTATACTGCTAGGATTAATGAAGTTTATACTGAGCAAGACTTGTATGTTTCCTGTGAGATTTGTTTTTTTTTCCAGTGGGTATTATTCATTCCTTTTACACTTCATAATAATTAAAATCTAATGGCACTCATTGCCTAAAGATCAATGGAAAATTAATTCTAATATGGTATTAGAGCCTCCTCAGGCAAGCTTCAAGTTTGTCTCCTCTCCATTGTACACAAGAAGCAGCTCAGTTTCCATAGAAGTCCCACAAAGAGTGCCTTGCTTCATCTGAACTCATTAAGAGTGGTGATGCAGGCGTGACCAACCCTGAAAACAAGTGTATATGTCGAGAGGGAAGGCTTGATTATGACATAGTGCGAATGGGTTTTATTTTTGTAGTGAATTCTTATAGGTGCTATGTAGATTGATTGAATATATTGTTTGATCAAAAGGAGAATTGATGGATTCTCAATCTCTCTTACCCCAAATCTTAACACCCTTCAAATATGTTGATTGGAGGGAAGATATGCATGTTTCTTTACACAACAAGGGCCTGCTCAGGATGACAATGGGAAGGGAGACTGAACCCCATAACCCGACTGAGGAAAACAAGTTTCTGAATGACTTAGATGAATATTTTGTCGTTCTATTTATTCACATCTGCAGAGATCTCCTCTTCCACCTTGAATATTTGAGGACTCCCAATGAATCTTGGGAGAAGCATGAAGTCTTGTTTGGAAAGAAATATGAGCTTTGGGGACACATCTTGGAGAACATGTTGATATCCTTACATCCCAACAGTTTCGAGAACATACAAAAATTCTTTACAAGATTCAAGTCTCTTCCACTTCAATGTAAGCAATGTGGAATAGAGAGAAAGGATGAGCAACATGTGCTCTCTATACTTATCAAACTAGGTTCTTATTATTATGTATTTGTCTCTACCTTCCATTCCAGAAGAGCTTCCATTCCCAATTGGAATATGCCCTCACTTGATAGCTTTGTCGAGTCCTTAATACAGGAGTAAGAGAAGTTGGTCCATATGGGAGTCCTCCATACTTCCAAAAACCAAGCTCTCCTAGTGACAGGCTCTACCAATGCACAAGATAAAGGGAGGCATAATGAGAGGGAGCCTAAATAATATGATTCAAAGCCTAAAGAGAGTTATAAGTATTTCGAAGGAGCTTTGGGCTCCAAGAAGAAGAAAAATTTTAAAATACAAAGTGTCCGTATTGTATGAAGGATTTTCATACTAAAACCAGTGCATGAAGAAGCAGATCGACCAGCTGTCAGCTCTCCTCAAGAAGAACCATATTTCTCTTCCACTAAGAGAAAAGAATTTTGATTATAGATAATTGACAGATGATCATGAGAGGTTCCATGCCTTGAAATCTAGCCTCTCTCGGTCGACAACCTTTTTTATTGATTCTGGAGAATCCAACTACATGGTTGCCTCCAATGATTCCTTCTCCACTCTCAAACTCACAGGAGGGACTACTATTCATATGCATTATGAATCCCAAATTCTAGGAGCAGGAAGAGGTTCTATTAAAATCCAGCATGGTGAGTTCATAAATGTCCTCTATGTTCCCTCTCTTGCAGCTAATCTGTTGTACGTATACTAGATGACTCACACTGGCTCACCAAAGCAAGTGGTATTTGGCCCTGACTCAGTAAAGATGACAACAATATTAAATGGGAAGACTATAGTGAAAGGAATTGTAGATCATGCCTCCAAGGTATATGATTTCTCTCATTTCATGCCATACTCATATCCAATACAACCACACCTTCTATTTGAAGCAAATAAAGGTATCAAAAATGCTTTTACTTCCTATTGCAGATACATATTTATTGTCTAACATTGTTGATTCAGATTCAAAAGAAGAGGAATACCATCATGATTCATATATTGATATTATATCTCAAAGAGATCTAGAGATAGATCCAACATATACCTCATCTCAACAACCTAAATGGGCTCAACAACTCATTGAAGCAACTAGAGATGGTGCTGGGGATCTAGATGATAAGACAAGAACAAGGTCCCAGTATTAGAAAGAGAATGCTACACTGTCCCACATAGATCCACTTCTCCCTGAGAGGTGCTTCATGATGTTGGGGTCATATCCTCAAACATTCAAGGAATCTTGCCATGATCCCAGATGGTTGACAACTATAAATGAGGAATTTGATTCGCTACATGACAATAAAACTTGGGAACTTGTCTCCTTACCTCTAGGGAGGAATATTGTTTAGTGAAAATGGGTCTATAAGACCAATATAGCCTCTGATGGAACCAAAAACAAGTACAAGGCTCAGTTGGTGGCCAAAGGACACTCTCAAGTTCAAGGATTGGACTACAATGGGACATTGGCTCTAGTAGCTAGAAAGGATTCCATCAGGCTTGTCTTGGCAGTTGTAGCTTCCAAGATATGGGAGGTACATCACATGGATGTGAAAAGTGACTTCCTCCATGGTGACTTGGAGGAAGAGATATACATGAAACAACCCGAGGGGTTTATTGATGATCTTTCCTTAGTTTGTAGAATGAGGAAATCACTATATGGACTCAAACAAGCCCCAAGGGCATGGTACTCCAATATGGATTCCTTCCTAATATCACATAAATTTGAAAGAGGCAAATCAGATTGCAATGTTTACATGTAGAAGAAATATGGATTCTTTATATTGATTATGATTTATGTGGATGACTTGCTCATTACTAGCATCTGTTCTACTGGATTGAGAAGAATTGAGTCATCCCTGAACAAAGAATTCACTATAACTGATATAGTACTGTTAAGATAGTTCATTGGTCTCGAAGTAATTAAAAAGAATTTGGGAATCATGATCTCACAATCCATATACTCATTAGAAATGCTCAAGAGATTCGACATGCAAGACTGCAAGGAAACCCCTTGTCCTTTCTTATATGGCATCAGGCTAGAGGAAGGTGGCTCTACACCTTTGGTACACAACACTCATTAAAGACAAATCATTGGGAGCCTTCTATATCTCACACATTCGAGACCAGACATATCCTATTATGTGAGTGTTGATGTTAGGTACATGCAGGAGCCACATGAGCTTCATTGGAAGTTAGCAAGGGGTATCTTGCACTATATGCAGGGTACTAGCTATTATGGGATTCATTATGCAGCTGGTGCACAACTTGATCTCATAGGCTTCACATATTCAGAATAGGGAGGAGATGGGAATGATAGGAAATCCACTTCAGTATTTTTGTTTATGATCGTATCTAGGCCAATTTGTTGGTCCTACAAGAAGCAAGCAACACTTGCACTCTCTTCAACAGAGGTAGAGTATCAAGGAGATGTGAATTTAATTATTCAAGAAGTTTGGCTACGTGGAATCTTGATAGAATTCGGGGTTCACACTTCACCATCAATGGAAATTTATCGTGACAACCATAGCACCATCAAAATTTCCAGTGATCCAGTTCAGAATAAAAAAAAAAAAGCACATTGAGGTTCACATGCACTATATTCAGGAACTAGTGCATGACAAAAATATCATAGTGCATTAATGTCCTACAGAGGATCAGATTGCATAAATTTTCACCAATTATTTTACTGAAAAGAGATTTTCCTTTCTCATGTCTCTTTTAGGTGTTAAGGCTTGATTCATTAATCCTGTTCCTACTTATTTTGAGGCAGGGGCATGGGGGGTGGTTTCCCATGAGGTTTTCCCCTATTTCCTTGGTTTATTAAGTGGATTTTTTTATCTTTTAGATTGTATATGGGTGAATTTTGGACTTGTTGTCAGGGCCGGCAGTTGTCTAGGTTAGGATTTAGGGGGGGGTGTTAGGATTTATAATCCTCCCTTGTCCAAACTATCTATTAGATTATATTTTCCTAACTTAGGAGTCACTTAGTTATTATTGGTTCCACTAGTACCATTGGGTCCACTTGGCCTAATGGGGCCACATGTACCAGTCACTAGAGTATGGGGAACATAGATTGAGGCTTTTTGCAACTGATTGCACATTCATGCATCAGTTTATGTGCATCTTAGACCAATCCCTACATTTTAGGATCCACTGGGGGTGCCGGCACCAACCTCCTTCATTTTTTGGAAATTGGTGACTAGTCAAGATTAGTTATGCTAGAGTTGCATTTATTTAGATATCCTCTCGTTTAGTTAGTTCTAGTTAAGCATGGATGCATGTGGGAAGTCTCCTATTCTCACCTACTTCTCACCTACCACTCTAGTTAGACTAGTTTGATTGATTCTAAATGATTGAGAGATTGGACTAGACATCTGGAGTTAGCCTATTTAACTTTGATAGTGATTTAGACACTTTTAGTTAGCCATGCAGTCAAATTGAGTTGGCGATTCAAATCCCATCCACATGATTCAAATTCTCTTCTTTGTAATACTGTTGTATACTACTGGGATTAATGAAGTTTATACTGTAATTATAGTGAGAAATACTTAGTTGTTTCCTCTGAGATTTGTTTTGTTCAGTGGGTATTATTCATTCCTTTTACACTTGATAATAATTAAAATCTAATGGAACCCATTTACTGAAGATCAATGGCACATTAATTCTAATACTAAGTAATTGGAGAGATTCTTTTTGAAATATCCTATATAACTACATTTAGTGTATCTTGAGGGGAAATTTTGATAGAGACTACTCAATGAGATGATTGGCTAAAATATCATGTAAAGCACAAATATATACTCTCTACTAGACAAGAAACAAATCATGTTTTGACCGGATTCTTCCTCATCGTGTTAAAGTCTAGGAGGATGTTAATAATAAAAAAGTGGCTAGTGTTAAGTTTGGTTTACTTGCACCCAAAATAAATTAGTGACTATCTCATAAATTTTTTCAAAAAGTACCTTTGGATTGTAGCCCCTTTACCATAACTAATCTCCTTCCATATAATTTTATAGAAATGGTAGTTAATAACATACAACTTTGAATAAGGAAAAGGGGAGGGATGAATAGTCATGTCTGGATTCATTTTATGATAGCCAAAGATGTCTATTTTATTTATTAAAAGCATATTATTTAATGCATGCAACCTCATTAACACAACATAGTTCCATTTGTGCCCCTTGATTAGGTGGTCAATCATATACCTTTTGAAAATCTTGCATGATTGTGAGAATCTAATCACTTTGAAATGTGTATTATCCCTTTTTCATTTCAAAACATATGCAAACGAAATTCCTCTTGTTTATTCTATAGATCCTATAGTTTCACATTGGCAATTGTAATGTCCTTGGTGGAATATACACAAGACAATGAAATCATTTTGCATAGATGTAGGTAGAACTTGAATCAGTGGTGATGAACTCATTAGTTGTTTGGAACGACCACCTTTTAATGCCTCATGAGGTACACGAGCTTTCGGATCTTGGCTTGAACAATATACATGAATGTTGTAGTGAAAGTACCCTATGGATTATGATCTTGGAAGCTCTTGGACAATAAAACCTCTTTTTTTAACTGTGGTATTAAGTATGTTGGTGTCAGAAAATATTTCTAACGACTTGGTATCACTAGACCAATTAAGATCACTAACTTTCAATTTTTCATTATTAATATAATTTTTACTTTATAGGATATTTTAATATTGGAAAATAATGCTTCATCTCTATGATGCTGATGATGGTGGTGATGAAAACAATGATGATGCTTATGATGATGATGATGTTCTCTCTATGACAATGATAATGGCCATGATGATAATGAAAATGATTCTTATGATGATGATAATGTTATTGATGATGATTATGACAATGATTGTCATGATGATGACAACAATGCCAATGATCATGATGGTGGTGGTGGAGGTGATGATGATGATGTTTATGATGATTGTGATGATAAATACTAAATAGTGATGACAATGATTATGATAATGGTGATGATGATGAGGATGATGGTGATATTGCTAACGATGATGATGATATTGCTAAGGATGATGATGCTTATGATGACGATTATGTTCATGAGGATGATGATGATGCCATTGATTATCATGATGATGATGAAAATGAAAATGGCGTTGATGGTGATGATGATGGTGATAATGATGATGCTACTGATGATAATGATGACAACTATGAAAACATTGTTGTTTATGATGATTGTGATGATGAATAATGATGATGAAGATGACAATGAAAATGAAGATGATGATGTTGATGATACTGACAATGATCATCTTGATGATGATGATGATGATTATGACGTGGATGGTGATGATAATGATAATTCTATGGATGATGAAGATGACATTGTTGTTTCTTATGATGATGATCGCCATCATCATCTCTATGACATTAGTGATGGTCATGAAGAAAACACCTTCAATGACAATCTAGCTATAAGCATCATCATCATCGTCTCCACTAAAATTTTCATCATCACCACCACTACCATTGTCATCGTCATTTTCACTGATGTCCTCATCACTGACATCATCATTAAATTTTTAATTTTTTTCTTTATCAAATTTTATATTTAAATTAAATCTTTTTTTTTTATATCAAAATTTAGATAGAAGGGTGGGAGGGAAGGAGAGGCAGTGAGGAAGATAAAGTGAGTTAAATAGAAGGGTAGGGATGAAGGGAGAAAGGAATGGAGAGCTAGGGAGTAAGGGAGGGGGAGGGAGAGAGTGATAGTGAGGGATTTAAAGAGAAGGTCGAGAGGGATAAGTTTCAATTTATGGTGGGAGGGGCGAGAGAGAGAGATGAAAAGATATATATAATATATATATATATATATATATATAGAGAGAGA
>LPNX010400204.1:139397-150075 GCA_001517045.1 Pseudotsuga menziesii
GATAGAAGGATTGATAGGGAGGGAGGGATACAAGTTGAGAGAGAAAGAAGGTATGGTATAGGGATAAATGCATGAAGGGATGACGATTAAGGGAGAAGGGAGGGAGAGAGTGATAGAGGGAGGAATGGTGAGGGAGGTAAATAGAAGTTGGAGAGAGAGGGATAGATAGAGGTAGTTTTTGAGAGAGAGGGGGGACACATAGACACACACATGTACATCTAGAGATAGATTGTGTGGGAGAGAGAGGGGGAGGGGTGAGAGATATAGAGTGAGAGGGATGGGTGAGTGATATAGAGAGATCTATGGAGTTAGAGATAGTGAGGGAGGTATAGAGAAGGTGGAGATAGGTTATGAGAGAGGGGGCATGAGGGAGTGCACACACCCACACACATGGAGATAGAGAGAGAGATGGGGGAGACACACACACACACACACACACACACACACACACACAGAGAGAGAGAGAGAGAGAGAGAGAGAGAGAGAGAGAGAGAGTGAGAGAGAGAGAGGGAGGTGTTGAGAATATAGTTGTCATTTATGTCAAAGGAGTTCAGGAATGAAAAAGAGATAACCAATATACATAATAGCAGGATGAACTCAGTAAAAGATAAAGGATCCATTATTTGGATTGTCAATTGATGACAAAGGAGTTCAACAATGACAAGGGAATAACCAGTGAACATGATGACAGGAAAACTCAGTGTAAGACAAAGGAATTATAAAGTTGGATGGTAGTTCAATGAGTAGAGGTCGAATCGATGCAAGAGGCAGAGAAGATGAGGATCTGTAGCAGATGGTAGTTCAAGGAGTAGCAATCAATGAAAAGAGGCATAGGATATGAGGATATGTAGAAAAATTCATTACAAAGACTTAGCAACCATCTGATAAGGCCATCAACGGTGCAGATTGATTTCGATGCTTGGATTTATCCCACATTGACAGTTTGTTTATTTTGTATGTGTTTATCTGCATTGGCCTCACTATAGTTATTTGACGCATAGAGAAAAGGTATTGTGGGGGCTCTAGGTGCTTGGAATACAAAAGAAGTCACCAGCCTAGAGCTCGGGATGATTTGTCAGGACTCCTACCTTTTGGAAGAGGGGAGAATGAATAGATCCAATGGTTAGAAGAAAATCCACAGAAGATCTATGATTGCAGAGAGATCTGCATTTGATCGTAGATCGACGGTCTTGAGAGAACCCACAAAGTTTTGGATGACCCAAATCATTCGAGAGACAGAGATAAATGGTCTATAATAAGACCCGCAAACTAGAGTGAAATGAAAAATTGGATGATCTAGATCAGTTGAGAGAAATTGCGGAGGCCGATTTTGAGAGGATTGACGGTGGTGAATGATTTTCGAACAAAGAAAAGTGAAGATCCAGAAATACACATTTGATCATAGAGTGACAGTCAGGAGTGAATCTGCAAGGAAATCGACGGTTCATAAGAAATGTGGAAACAAAGTTGTGGAAGTCCAAAATGGGAAAGTGAGGCTCCACATTCTACAATCCATAGATTGATGGTCGAAAAATACTTTGCAAGAGATGGACAATGTGAAAGAAAGGTTGATGAAAGGAAATTGTGGAAGCATTTTAAATAAATTTGGAAAACCCGTAATATGCATTCTGCAATCCACAATATCGATGCTTAGGAAAAACTATGCAAGAGATCGATGGTGCAGAAAGGAAATTGGGGAAGTATTTTCAAGAAATTTGGAAACACTGCAATCCACATTCCATAATCCGCAAGATCTATAGTCAGGAAATACTCTACAAGAGATCGACGGTGTGGAAGAAAGATTCTGGAAAGGAAATTGCGGAAGTATTTTCAAGAAATTTGGAAATCCGCAATCTGCATTTGATCTAAAGATTGATGACCAGGAAAGAGTCCCCATAATATTGACAGTGCGCAAGAAATATTGCAAAATCACTTTTAAGTAATTTGGAAAACCCACAATCTGCAATCCGCATTTGATCTAAAGATCAACGACTAGGGAAGAGTCCACAAGAAATCAATGGTGCGAAAAGTATCTCGTAGAAAGGTAGTTGCGGGAGGGCATTTTCAGAAAATTCAAAACACAAACCTACAATATGCAATCTGCATCTGATTGTAAATCAACGACCAGGGAAGAGTTCGCAAGAAATCAATGGTGCGAAAAAGTTGCTGCGGAAATATGATTACTGAGGGAAAAATGTGTGTTAGATCGAGGGACATGAAAGAGTCTACAATGGATCAATGACTCAGGATGGTTGCAGAAAGGATATATTGTAGAAATATCATTGCGAAAAAAGACAAATTCAGAAGAATTTATGGTGAAGAATTATCATTGCAAAGAGGCAATTTTGGTAAGATTTTGTTGTTGATAAACTTAAATAGAGTTAAAGAATTGTTAAAGTGAAGATTTGATTTTTCATGAAGAGGCGCGATATAAGAATGAAAAGGTGCAATGGTAAAGATATGCATTCACAGAAAACATGTTAGAGGGTATTTATAAATAGAGTGTCGAGTGAAATAAATTTTCTCGGTAGTCTAGATCATAGGAGCAGCTAGAAGAGGCAGAGACCAATGAGGTGTAGAAGTAATCTATGACAGAAATTGAAGGAAAAAGAGATATGGTATATAGAAAAAAACATATTAGGGTTGCAAGGTGGTGCAAGGGTAGGCTACAAGCCTGCATGGGGGTTGTATCCTCCTTCCATTAGTTACTGGTAAATATGGTGTAGTAGCATCCTTTCAGTAGCAACTGATAAAACCAGGGGGTCATAGCCGCCTTCCAGTAGTTTCTAGTAAATAGGGTGTAGTAGCATCCTTGTCTGTAGGAGCAGGCATAAACTATTTGTAAATATAATTTTGCAGTAATAGGAAGTATTGGTGGTTTATCCAATTGGGATTCCATGATGAATTTGTGTTCTATGTGTTCTTGTTTCTCATGTGTGTTAATGAATAAATTAAAAGTGGTTTAAATTGTTAAAAGTTATCAATACTGATTCACCCCCCCTCTCCGTATTGTTCAATATTCAAAACATTGGTATCAAAGAAGGTTCCTTCACCATAGTTTAACCACTGGAAGGAATATCCTACTTAAAAACAACGATGGATGAACAATAAGGGTTAGCCACCAACAGACCACCATTATTCACAGGAGAAAACTATGCATATTGGAATGTGAAAATGAAGTGCCATCTGATGTCTCTTGGATGGAAGGTTTGGGATGCAACTGAAAAGGAGTTTAAAATAGAAGACAACCTACCTACAGACATATTGGAACTAGACCAATATGAGGGTAATGCAAAATCCCTAAATTCCATCTTGAGTGGATTAAAAAAAATTGTGTTTGTAAAATTCATGTTCTGTGTCACATGCCCCAAATTGTAAAACATTTTATGTTTTAAGAAACATTATGTTATATTTTATTATAAATTTTGTAATTAATAACCAAGTGGGGTCAAGGATAATTGAATGTAATTGATGAATATTTTATTAAATAATAAATGAAAAATGAGACAACAGCTTAAGGAAGCTATTAAATGAGTGTATTACTGGTCACTTGGTGGAGTAGGTTGCGTTGAGAGAAGATTGACACTTAGCAACATCCTCAAACTAATTCTAGTTGTTGCAGGAGGCAACTTCCCTATTTTTGTGGTCATGTTCCCCAAGAAAGTGGAATAAGAGCAGGTAGCTCATTAAGTGAAAACTGACCCAAAAGACCTAGGCATGCTAATACAACTTCCCATTGAAGACAATTGAGGCTGCTTATTCCTGACTTGTGAAATTTATGAGTGAATTAAGTGCACAAGAAAATTCAATGGAGGGGACTAGCATAAGTTTGTTTTGAGTGAAAAGTGCTGAAGTTCTGAACTAGTGCAATTATTTTAAGCTGAGTTCATACCGCTGCAAGCAGAACATATTTACTGTTGAATACTTAGTAGAGTTGCAGAGGATTACTAAACTACATTTCTCACCCAGTACTTCTACCAGGTGGACCAGGAGACAAGCTCAGGGGTCCTGATATTTGTAGATAAGCTATCTCTAAGATTTGGTTGGGAGGAATAGGTTCCTTAAGCTATTGTCACCTCTTCTACATTTTCAGGCTCTACATGATTTATCTAGCTTCTATTTGCATATTTAGGATGAATAAGGAATGAATTTAAGCAATAATGTGTTATGCTTCCCTTCTGATGTTGTTAGGATTAGTTAATTAAATACTTTACTGTGAAAAAGATAGTCAAATGCTGGATTAGATATAGATTAGGGTAAATGATTAGAAGAATTTCCAGTTTTACTAATAGATTAGAAACATACCTAACTGTATTTTTCCAAACCTTTTTAAAGGTAGTACTCTAGTACAGTAGGTTAAATTTAAATTATGATAAGTATTGAATGAAGTATACTTGAATGTGTTTATTTACCTTCTATAGATTTCATAAGAGTTAATCATAAGTATGCTATTCCTTTCTAGTTCAAATGTTTTACTTAGACATATTACAATGTCATAACATAAAAAAATATGTCTTTAGGAAATATTTAAAAAAGCTAAGTAAGCCTCGATCTCAACTGAAGTTCCTTCATCTTTTCACAAAACAGTAAAACAAACTTAGCACTAGTAATTAAACAGATGTTTAAATTCCCATTGTTCCAAATCATAACCTGCTAAAGCAAATCCTTAATAATGATTATGAAAACAAACAATTAAGTATGCGGAACTAGAAATTAACAAAAATAATTAGTTATAGTTTAAACCTGTTTAGGTTAACCATTAATAGTTAAATGTTCCTCAGTAGTGACGATTGCAAATACTTAATGTCATATGAAAAATTTTAAATTTTTACGAATTTTGGGAGTATGACATGTGGTATTAGACAGTTAACACTACACTCAACAAGAACACTCAAATAGACAGTCAAGACCACTCTATGACAGATCAAGAGTCGTGCTCACTTTATTAAGTTCATCACTGCACCAGTGCTTGAAGAATACACTTGCAGTGGCAAGGTAATGACGAAGGGTAGCACTTACAGAGTTATGGTAATGGAGATGGAGGGCTCATACATAGAACAAATAGTGGCCACAAAAACCCTACTTGCAGAGGAACTCAGAATGGCATAAAGGAGACCTGTACTTAATGGTTTAAGGAATGACGACAAAGCCTTGTGGCCATGAGCCTGCAACTCTTCCAGTCCACAGCAGAGATAGAAATGCGATTTTAGGGTTTAGAATATTTTTTATATTGAACCTCAAAGTCAACAAAACCTAACCATCAAGCATCGACCACGTGGCTTCGGATTTATTTGCAAAATGAGGGTTTTGCATTATAGTTCAAGACCTCTGTGGAGCATCCTGCACACATTAACATTTTATAAAGGAACTATGGTTACAACACTTTTCATAACATTCGATATATTATAACCCTAACGAGTATTGTAGGGAGGTAGTATTTATACTAAGGCATATATCCATGATTTGCAATCTTTGGAAATGGGTAAACAGTCATGTAAGAATTCTTCAACTTTATTTGCATAATGAACACCAATTTCTGAGAGACCATAGCATTGTAAAATACCTTGTAAAAGACTTAATCAATTATGTATGAATGCTTGCAAGTATAGAAAGCTGCATAGTTGAATTCCTAGTCTAGGTATTAATTTAGTATCGTTATAAGATACTAATGTTTGTTTTTCATTTTCTCCTTGTGAGGTAAAGATCATTACAAAGTTTAGGTAGAATAGATGTTGTAGAAGATGATCTTATTCTTTCCTACAAAAAAGAAGTAATACTATAGTTTAAAGATACTAAATTTGTATTATTGCAGCTCTAGTTCGTAAGTAATAGAACAATTAGTAAACTGTCTTGTGCACTAGGTTTTTATTTCCATGTGTGAATGTCAGTAATTGTAATTTATGACTATATCTAGATTTTAGAGTTTATTTAACTCGTTTATTACTGAAAACCAATAATCTTGAATCACCTCAGCATCAAGTAATTCAGTATAAAAGGATCTTCTATACCATTACCTTTCACTATAATTATATACAGGAGCTAAACTAATAATAGACTGATAAAAAGTAGATGAACGAGTTAAAGATGAAGCGAATAGAAGAACAACTGGACTATGTTCAGTTTACTAGACATTTATGTTACCAGAAAACTAATTAAAACATCAATATATACAGATCAACGATACCTCATTTATTGCTCAAAGCTATAAAATAAATAAATTTACTAGAATTTTTTTTATGCTAGTTGAGATAACAATCTCGATTTGGAAACTGGTGACAAAACGTCTTACCTATAAAGGACTTGTAAAAGAAGCATCACTTCACTACATTAGCTAAAAAGCTAAGTAAGCCTCTATCTCAATTGAAGTTCCTTCATCTTTTCACAAAACAGTAAAACAAACTTAATACTAGTAATTAAACAAATGTTTCAATTCGTGTTGTTCCAAATCATAACCTGCTAAATCAAATCCTTAATAATGATTATGAAAACAAACAATTAAGTACGTAGAACTAGAAATTAACAAAAATAATTAGTTCTAGTTTAAACCTATTTAGGTTAACCGTTGATAGTTAAATGTTCCTCAGTAGTGACGATTGCAAACATTTAATGTCATATGAAAATTTTTAAATTTTTACAAATTTTTGGAGTATTACATGTGGTATCAGAGCACAAGTTCAAACACTAGGCCTGAATGCGGCTCAACCTACAAAGATAAACAGTAAATT
The DNA here is from genome assembly GCA_001517045.1 of Pseudotsuga menziesii. Classification (NCBI taxonomy): domain Eukaryota; kingdom Viridiplantae; phylum Streptophyta; class Pinopsida; order Pinales; family Pinaceae; genus Pseudotsuga; species Pseudotsuga menziesii. Next base: position 146,123 of record LPNX010400204.1, read on the forward strand.
AAATGCATGCATACTAATTATTATTTTTCTTTTTGAAATGTTATCCATAAAAATTTTCTGAGCTAAACTGCAGGTATGGAGAGACTCGAGGAATATGCAGATGAAGAGTTCCCGTTTAATGAATGAATTAATTCTAGAAGAGAACTAGTTCAGGAAGAAATGACTAATAATTCTTCATAATTTTTACAAAACGTTAAAGAATTAAGAATTGAGATGGAAATAGTCTAAAAAGAAAGTGAAGGAATTCTGAGAGCTCAAGAGGAGCTTAACTAGATCTTGATGGAAAAATTTCAGAATGAAGAAAAAGATAAACAGACAAGATCTGAAGATATGTCCTACCAACACAAAAGCAAAATGTCTAAACAATCTAAAATAGAAAGTAGTTCGTCCTATGAAATTTATGGCAATCCACATAGGAAGAATTATCATCACACTAGTGATAGTAGCGAAGATAATTATCATTCAAGAAAAATAAAATTTAAGCCTTATGAAGAAATTTCTGGAGAATTTAAGAAAATAAAACCACCAACTTTCAATGGTGAAACTGAGAAAGGAGAAGAGGATGAATCATGGTTGTCTACGATGAAGAAGTATTTTCAAATTTATAATTACTCTAATTAGCTAAAAGAAAGAATGTCCATTTACAACCTAACTGGGAAGGCATATATTTGGTGGTAGGATCTAAAATGAGTTAAAGGTATTAAGGAAAAGAACATTAACTGGAATACCTTTAAGAAATACTTCAAAAATAAGTTTTTGTCATAACAATACTACGAAGAGCGAGCTAAGGAATTTTATGAACTGAAGCTGGGAAATATGACATGAAAGAATTAAAGAGTAAATTTTTAAGTGTGATATGTTACGTGCCTTATGTTGTGGATGAGAAGCCTAAGGTACAATTGTTTCTAAGCTACCCTAAAAGATAGAATTGAATATGATAATCCAAGACCATTAGAGGAGGCTATGCGAAAGGAAAATTTTTGCTATGAGCAGAATCACAAAAAGGAAAGTATGTCAAACTGGAAGGCTAAAAGATCTAATAATTTTGAACAGAAGAAGAAAATTTTTGTACCTAACTGCAGTTTTAGGAATAACAACACACGTAATTTTCCTAGTAAGAATTTCCAAGGGAATAAAGTTAATTCATAGTTAAACCCAAATGGCCCTAGATATAAAGAACCTGCTAATAATCACATCAATTACACTAAGAATAATGAACGTAAAGAACCAGTAAAATGTTGGGAATGTAAGGGTCCTCTTCATTATGCATCATTTTTCCCTAACCGAAAGAAGACTCTCAACAGGATACATACGGTGCAGGAGAAGATGACTATTGGTGATTTAGCAAGGACAATGCCTGGGATCAACGCAACACTGGAAAACAGGCAGGTGGATTATCAAAATTCCATGGTGGAAGTAGAAGGTAAGCTGAATCGAACACCTATATCTATCTTAATTGACCCAGGGGCTAGCTTAATTTATATTTCTCCTGATTTAGTAGAAAAATGCAAGTTATCAATAGAAAAGTTTTCAAAGTCATGGTTAGTTCAGCTAGACACTGGCGCAAAAAGAAAAGTGATTAGTTTTGTAAAAGATTGTATTGTAAATATGGATCAGTTTGAAACCTCTATGAAGATTAATGTACTTCATTCGGGTTCTTATGATATGTTAATTGGTATGGACTAGTTAGAACAACATAGAGTAGTTCTGAATTGTTTTGATAAAATTTTACTTAAGTAAATAATGAAGGAGAAACAGTAACCGTAACAGAAAACCCTAGGAAAATAGCTATCGGAACAAGATCTGCTTTGCAATTAAAGAGAGTTTTTCGAAAGGGTTGTAAAGCCTTTGTTGTAACTATATGTAAATAAGAACATACTAATAATGAGGATAAAATAAAACTGGAAGATATTCCAATCCTAAAGGGGTATTCGGATGCATTGACAGAGGAATTTTTGGGACTGCCTCCGAAGAGGGAGTTAAGCTTCACTATTGAGTTGGTACCTAGTGCAGTGCCCAACTCAAAATCCCCTTATCGGATGAATATATTTGAATTAAATGAATTAAAATCACAATTACGAGAACTTATTGATAAGAATTATATTAGACCTAGTGTGTCTCCTTGGGGAGCACCTATTATTTTTCGTTAAAAAGAAGGAAGGTACTCTATGCTTATGTATAGATTACTGTTAACTTAATAAAATGACCATTAAAAATAGATATTCGTTCCCCGCATAGATGATATGTTTGATGGGTGAATCCGCGGACCTGGGTAACACTTTTTGGCAAGCGGATTTCGACAAATGCAAAAAAATGCACCTCGGTTGAGGGATTTTTAAACCCTCGACTGAGGTATTAATATCTCGACCGAGGTTTTAGCAAGCCCTCGACCGAGGTTTTATTGAGCCCTCGGTCGAGGTATTTAATAACCCTCAGTCAAGGTTTTAATACCTCGACCGAGGGTTAATAAATACCTCGACCGAGGTATTAACTCGGTCGAGGTATGGACCTCGGTCGAGGTACATACCTCGACCGAGGTGCCTCTGTCAAACAAATTATAAAAAGAGGCCGCGGGGTCCGCGGCTGTCTTTTTCAACATTTTACAAGCGAATGCTCAACCGAGAAATAGCGACGGAACGACGACGGAAGGATTGGCACCCAAAGCAACCCAAGCACCCCGAAGCAACCCAACCTCATCACAATGTCGGAGCCAAGAGGTAACAGTTTAAATAATTATTTTTCAATTTAAATGGAATTAAATTTTTTTTTTTTATAAATTTATAAAATTTGTTTTAAAATTTGGTAAATGTATGTTTTTATAATTTTGTTTTCAAATTTGGTAAATGTATGTTTTTATAATTTTCATGTTTAAAATGTGTAACGGCAAGCAGAAATGCTCGCGGATTTTTGAAAATTTGTAGTTAAATTGAAATTTTTTGTTAATTTGTTATATATATATATAAATTATGTCAACCGGTAGGGTTTATGCTACCGGTTTAATTTTGAAATGTGTCCCGGGCAAGCTGAAATGCTGCCCGATTTTTTTCAATCCTCCTTGAATTCATGGATGATTGAAAAAAATCCATAAAACACCAACTAAACAAACCTATATGAACTCGAGGCCCGAGACAAATAATAATTTTTTTATAAAAATTTATTTGAAATTGGTTAATAAGTTATAATATTAATAAAAAATCCCCATACCCCACCCCCTTTTTTCAAAACATAAATTAAACCTACCATTTAATCTGACCTCACTAACCCTACTTAACCCCCCTCAATATTACTACCTTACCCCCTACTAACCCTATTCACCTCTAAGACAAATCATAAGGGTAGTCTAAATTATTTAGAAAAAAATAATTTTTCAAACTATTATTTATAGTATTTATAGGTTGAATTTACATTTAATTTATTTTATTTAAAAAGATACCAAACATTAAAAATAATAACTAAATAATTTCTTATGATTTATTATGAGGTGGAAAGTTAATTTTTACCGTACCATAATATACTTAGAAAATTCATAAAAAAATAATACAATAAAACTTGAATTAAAATTTAAAATCAATATATATATATATATAAAACAATTATGACAAGTAATATTACATGCTTATGTGATAATTTTAATAAAACAATTATACCAAATAATATTACATGCTTATGTGAAATATATTGAAAATTTGGGAATTTGTACAAACATATACCTAGTCCCTCATCATACCTTAAAATGTTAATTAATAATGTGCATACTTATGTGAGATATATTGAAAGTTTGCAAATTTGCACAAACAAATACCTAGTCCTTCATCATACCCTAAAATGTTAATTAATAATGTAGTATATAAATTTTGTTGATTAAGTGTTTTTTAAATAATATTTTTCTCAATTTTAAATCATATATTATGTATTAATAATGAAATTTATTAAATTGTGAAATTATATAATTG
>LPNX010400208.1:0-65444 GCA_001517045.1 Pseudotsuga menziesii
AGATCCCTCTGCTGACAACATGAAATCTGTAAGTAGAGTGTATATGCCAATGAATAGCTATGTACTTAATATGAAAAGAATACTTAGTTTGTAGAAACACATAGTTTAAACTACAAAGATAAAATAGAAGTAAACTAAAACTCCAAAGCCCTTAATAATACCTAGACAGGAATTAGATTACATAGATAAACTTAAATGAACAAAACCCTTAGATATATCTAGCATAGAGAATAGATTTCACCCTAGGGTTTGTAATTTACAATGTGAACCCTTAAAGGAATTTTAACAGGGAAAACAAAACATCCAGGGTTAGAACATATAATATAAAAACTGGAATAATCTAGCCAACACTTTAATCTAGGAAATGGAATAGGTAGTCCAAAACCTCATACCTAAAGTTGAAGCTCCTTTAATGGATGAAACCTGCACACTCAAATAAACAACATTAACAATTCATAAGCAGATTTGAACTATGTATTAGATAACTTAATCACTTGGGAACTACAACATTCCACCCAACCATGACCCAGAACCTTTCCTTGTTTAAAATCTGGATTGCCCTGAGCCGGTTCCAACATGCAAGTATCTTAGAGATCCTAAGGTGAGGTTGTCCTAGTTTTGTATATCAAGTCTCGACCAGTTCTCCTTCCTCCTCTTTGGAAAATGTTATCCAAGAACTCTCTCTTGAGAAATTAGGTGCCAGAATAATGACTCCAAAATGATAGATGAGGTCCCCAAGCCTTTCCTTGGCTTGAGAATTTATAGACATACTTTTCAGTCAAAGGGGCATTTAAATAAAAAAATCCTTGATTTCTTGATTTAACACTTTTTATTTAATTTTGGGTATTTTTAATACTTTAAATTAGGAACTTTTAACTAGTTCCTATTTAGACTTTTGAGGTATTATACTATTTTTATCTTTTAGTAATAAATAATAATGGATGGAGCTTTTCCTCCTTTCTTACATTATTAATATTATTACTATATTTATTCTTTATACATACCATGTATAAAATACATAATATTATAACATTTCTTCACATTTTTCTTTGGGCATCATATACTATGATCCCTAGACTTATGACACTTCTACATTAAGGTGAATGGGTAGGTGGTTAGGTTTACCAGGATAGGAAACTCTAAACATCCTTGCATGTTGGTTTCCATTGTATAACACGGTAGTTCTTCAATACTTGATGAGAATATAGAAATTCAAAATTTCATTTAATCACATATAAATAAGTATGATGAGATCAATATTTTTTTATCAAGTTGTTTTCACTCGGGAATCATTAGTTCTTTTTAGCAACTCCTAGCACTTACCAGAGCCAATACTCAATTCTAAAAAACAAATATTTACAAACTTAGTGCAATTCCAGAGCTCTTCTCTCAACACTAATGCCATGATGTACTTGTATGATACACCTAGGGATACAATGGCCAAGGATCCAATGTTCTAGAGCTTATGCTCAACATTAACATGGAAGGATCTAGGGCTTAATCCCAACACTTCCAAATGATCTTTTCATGTGTTTGAGAGATTTATGCTTAACACAATTATAAATACTCATGTGCTCCAGAGCTTCTCGGTCAACACAATATTAATTACTCATGTGCTCCAGAGCTTCTCGCACAACACAATATTAATTACTCATGTGCTCCAAAGCTCATCGCTCAACACAAAACATCTCGTCAATTATGTGCTTCAAGGTCAACACCCAACACAAAAAAGCATATATATATCATCAACCATTGTCTTACGCCCAGCATATAACAAAAATCATCATGTTCATATGAAGTGGGTGCTCTTCAACCCAATATATAAAAATAAACCATCAAGATAACATCATAATCAACAGGCTCCTTCCTATAAGTGTTTAGGATATTAAATCGTGAAACCCAACTGTTTGTTGGCTTGGTTGTGTATCCTATGTAACCCAGGATTGTTTTTGCTTGTTTCTCGGGTAGTCTGATAAACCCAACTTCCTTCTGGCTTTCCTGTGTAGCCAGTGAAACCCATCTGTTTGCTTGACTGTGTGTTATTCTTTTTTGCTCTGAGTAAGCCTATTGTTCTGTAGTTCCTTATGGAAATCATGCCCAGCTCAGTGGTGGTAGTGGTGTTTAGAGATTAATGAAAACAATGGCATATGGTTGGGTGGAACATTGCAGCAACATAGCTAGTCGCGAGACAGCTTAATCATCAAGATAAGTATCTTTATTATGCTTGTTTATGCTATGTATTTTCTTATGAGTTATTATGATCATGTTAAATTCTTATTGATGGTTAAGTAGAAGTTTAGTTCTTTTATGTTTTCCTTAATTTTACTTTTGTATATGCCTCATATTTTTTGCAATGCATTTTCCTAAGTTCATGGAGGATAGAATCCTGTTACAGAGTCAAGAGGCAACTAAATTAGTGTTTCCGCCCTTTAAAATCCACCTGAGGGAGGTAGAAGGTGGAAACCAAAAAAGAGAAAGTTGAATAGGACAAAATTGTTATGTTTCTAAACCTAGCGATTGTATTGCAAAAGGAGGATGGAAGATGGTGAAAAGGGAAGTTGAAAACAAGGCAAAAAGTGTGTTTTCTGATTTATGAAGTCCGAGGTTAGAAAGCAGAATTTAGAAGTGCAGAAAAGGATAAGGTTTTTTTTTTTTATTGAGTTCCACAATGCAAGGGAGAAGGTAGAATTTGAAAGGTGGAAAGTGGATAAAGGATTTTCGTAGTTTTTTATTTTTTGATTTCCGAGTTCTGCGGCTGAAGGTGGAAGGAGAAAAGTGGAAAAAGGATTTTGTATTTTGTTATGTTTCCAATTTCCAATTTTAGAGGTCGAAAAGGAGGAAAGTGGAAGTGCAGAAGGAAGAAGAGCCATTAAGTATTTCCATTGCACATTATGTTTTTAATTTCTGATTTTCAAGGTTAGTAAGTCGAAAAGCGGAAGTGCAGAAGGCAGAGAATCCATTGAGTGTTTTTGTCACCCATTATGTTTCCAATTTCCAAGGTCGGAAGGGAGAAAAGAAGAAGTGTGTAAGGTAGAAGGCGAAAGGGTGAGAATTCACTTCATTGAGACTTTAAGTCTCTGACTTTCGACTTTCGAGGTCGAAAAGGCGGAAAGAGGAAGTAGAGAAGGAAAAAGGTGAAGTGCGGAAAGGACATGTCCAATGCGGAAATGATCATTCTAGTCACTGAATGGATCTGTCAAGAATGGAACGACTATTACAGTGGTTTCTAATCCTGAGAGTGAAGGTTTAAGTGTGTAGTAATGTCTATGCCCTATGTTTCGAAGGAGAATCAAGGTTCTTGAAGCAAAGTTTTTAATTTATATGCATTATGTGGTATGGGGAAGTTATGGATTGGTATCTGAGGTAATGGTTGCAACGTTGGGCCTTGATGGGCTAGGTGACAGTAATTAAATGGTTTTAATTCTGAAATTTCTATGAGTCTAACTAATGATGTTGTTAACACATTTTGTAGAGTCATATTATAGATTGAAAAAGTGGGTTTTTGGCTTAGCCATGAGAACCTACAACAAGTATGATGCTAAAAATCCCCATGAGCACAAAGAATATTCTATGGGAGAAAATGTCCAAGTTGGAAATGCTGATATAGAGTCTAATGCGAGAATATATCAAGATACTCCCCCAAATTTTGCATCCACCATGAGAATCCTAAGAGTGGAGATGCAGATTTACTGATAAGATAATGAAGGTTAACAGGAAGAGCAAACTCATTTGAATGTAGCCATGTTGTAGAGTTTGACAGACATCCAAATGTGGATGAGCTTTGGGAATTGTCAAATAAAACAAGAAGGTAGTAAAAAAAGTACTAGAAGAGGAAAGATATATTCTAGGGGATCATCCAAATCTCAAGGATCCACTTGGGATTTGAGCTCTTCATCTCATAGAGAAAAGAGAAAGAGGCACTATGGAAATAGCTCATAGGACGAGTTCAAAAAGTAAATGACGCCTACCTTTAATGGTGAGATAAATATTGGTCAAGAAGCTAAAGCTTGGCTTCTTGGGATGAAGAAATATTTCCAAGTCCAAGACTACTTGGGAAATATGAAGGCTAGGGTATCCATCTTCAATATATATCCATGCTGTAGAGTTTGGCATACATCCAAAGGAGGATGAGCTATGGGCATCATACATTAAAACAAGAAGGTAGTAAAAGTAGTTCTAGAAGAATAAAGAGATCTTCTAGGGGATCATCCGACTCTGAGGGATCCACTGGGGATTCAATAAATTCATCTCACAGAGAAAAGAGAAAGAGGCACTACAGAAACAACTCACTGGAAAAGTTCAAAAAGGAAAGGATGTCTACCTTTAATGGTGAGATAAAGACTGGTCAAGAAGCTGAAGCTTGGATTCTTGGGATGAGGAAATATTTTCAAGTCCAAGACTACTCAAAAAATATGAAGGTTAGGGTATCCATCTTCAATCTGAATGTAAAATCATCCATATGGTGGGAGCACATTAGGAAGGTAAAGAAGCTAAATAAAAGGTAGATTGTGTGGAAACAGTTCAAGAAGTAATTCAAGCAGAAGTTCCTCTCCAATAGGTACTATGATGACAAGATCAAAGAATTCCATGAGATGATATTTGGATATCTCACCATGGAGGAGTATGCAAATAGGTTCTTGGAGTTGTTGAGGTATGTCAGGTACATCAGAGATGATAAGGTGAAATCCAACATTTTCTAAGTTGATTACCTTTGTCATGCATAGACAAAATTGGGTTTTATGAACCCAAAACTCTAGAAGAAGCAATAAGGAAAGATAAGTTTTGTTATGAGTGGAACAAAGGAAACCTTGATATCCATAAGACATGGAAGGACAAAAAGAAGGAGAAGTATGACCAAAGGAAGAAAGGATTCAAACCTTCTCACTTAATAAATTAGTAGAGGAACCCATCACAAGCTGTGAATAAGTCAACTAGAGTGATGGGAGATAGTCCAAGAGATCCAAAAGAGATCAGAGAACCAATCCAATGTTGGAAATGTGGAGGACCCTACATGCGCAAGAATTGTCCACCCGAGAATGGGTATGTGAGGAAATCTCATAACATTAAAGAAGCAGAAACTATGGGTTAGGTAGCAAGGACTTCCCCTACAATTTTTACAAAACTAGAGGACGTCCAGGCATATCATCATTCAGCTATGGTTGAATTTGCAAGTAAGATTGTTGAGAAATATATTTCTTTTTCTATTGAACCTGGATCTACTCACAATTATATTACTTTTAGATTTGTTGATATTTTTGGTATTAAGAAGTTAAAGCATAGAAAATCATGGTTAGTTCAGCTAGCCAATAGGACTAAGAGAAAGGTTAGTGAAGTGGTAGAGAAATGTCCATGGTTATGAATGGGCTAGTCGCTTATGTAGATATGAATGTTCTATCACTTGGTTCCTATGATGTTCTCATTGGAATGGATTGGTTGGAAGCACACAGATTTAAGCTTGATTGTTACAACAAGACTTCTTAATGCATGGATGAAGAAGGAAACCCAAAGGTAGTAAGAGGCATTCCAAAGGTGATTTCTCTTAGGCATATTTCAAAAATGTAGCTGAAGAAGTTCTATAGGAAAGGTTTCCTGTTGTATCCAACCCATTTTTTGGAGACAACAGAGAATGAAACTCCTAGGTTGGAGGAATTTCATGTAGCAAGAATTCAGGGATGTTTTTCCTGATGAAATTCTAGGGCTTACTCCAAAGAGGGACATTGATTTTACAATTAAAATTGTTCTAGGAGTAGCACCAGTGTCTAAGAAACCCTACAGGATGAGTACACCAGAATTGCTAGAGCTAAAGATGCAGCTAAAAGAGTTGTTGGAGAAGAAGTATAACATGCCAAGTGTGTCCCCTTGGGGAGCACCAGTCCTTTTTGTGAAAAAGAAAGATGGTACACTCACATTTTGTATTGATTACGGACAGCTAAAAAAAGTCACTATAAAAAATAAATACCCTTTGCCTAGAATTCACGACCTCTTTGATCAAATAAAAGGAGAAAAGGTATTTTCCAAGATAGAATTGAGGTCTGGTTACCATCAAGTAAGAATTAAGGATGAATATTTTCATAAGATGACATTCAGAACAAGGTATGGACATTATGAATTTGTAGTGGTACCATTTTTTCTCACAAATGCACTAGCTGCATTCATGTGTCTCATGAATAGTATCTTTAACATGTATTTGGACAAATTTGTTCTTGTTTTCCTTGATCACATTCTTATTTATTCTAAGAACAAGGAAGAACATGAAGAACATCTAAGATTGACTTTGAAATTGCTAAGGGAGCATAAGTTGTATGCAAAGATGAGCAAAATGTGACTTATATAAAGATATAATTCATTATTTTGGTCACATCATCTCAGATGAATGCATATCTATAGGCCCTGAAAATATTGAAGCCATTATGAATTGGCCAACTCCAAGAAGCGTGACATATGTGAGATATTTTATGGGACTTGCAAGGTAATACAGGAGATTCATTGAGGGATTCTCCAAGTTTTCACATTCAATCACTTCTTTTCAAAATAAGGGGATAAATTTTGAATGGAAACCAAGGTGTGAATAAAGCTTCTAGCAATTGAAGAATATTCTCACAAGCGCACCAATATTGAAGATTGCAGGCCCGGAAAAAGATTTTTTGGTGTGTACTGATGCATGTGGTCAAGGACTTGGAGGATTTCTTATGAAAGACAACCACACGGTATGTTATGAGTCAAGAAAGTTTAAGGATCATTATAAGAACTATGCCACTCGTGATTTATAACTTTTAGCCATAGTACATGCTTTGAAGATGAGGAGGGATTACACAATGGGAAGAAAATTTGAGTTAAGGACAAACCATTATGGTCTGAAGAATTTGTTTGCTCAGCCAACTCTAAATTCTAGGAAAGGTAGATGGAAAGAGTTTTTATGTGAGTTTGATTTTGAAATCAAACACATAAAAGGAAAATAAAATAAAGTGGTTGATGCACTCAGCAGGAAGGTGCATGAAATGTATGTGACATCTCTTACTATTTTCCAATCATATTTGAGACACTAACTTGTTAATCATGCTACTGAAGATGAAATCTATGTGAAGATCAAGGACAAATTTCAGCAGCAAAGTCTTGAGAAGATGTATGAGGGATATAAATTGGAAGAAGATGGACTTCTTACTTATAAAAATAGAATTTATATTCGAAGTGTAGCAGACTTGAGGAAAATTGTTATGGAGGAGATCCATTGAGCTCCATATTCTGGTCATCTAGGGTATCAGAATACAATTACTACAGCCAAAAAGTAGTATTTCTTGCCAAAAATGAAAAAGTACAGCAAGCTGATTATATTTCAGAATGCATGAAATTCTAGTAAGTGAAGGTTGAGCATAAACACCCAATAGGTTTCTTGCAGAATTTGCCAATTCCAGAATGGAAATGGGAAATTGTTTCCATGGATTTCATTACAATATTTCAAATGAATTGGAGACAACATGATTCCATCATTGTTGTGTTCGAAAAGTTGAAAAAGGAAGCACATTTTATACCAGTTAATTCCATGTAAAAGAATGATGCCATTGCAAAAATATTCATGAAGGAGATTGTTGTAAAGGAAAGTTTCCTATGGCTAGGGTTTAAGAGGCCATCAACATACCGGGGTTGAAAGAGAGATGCATATAGTTCTGCAAATAAATTCTAGCAAGATCAGAGATTAGAATGGTTCATACCTTACCCAAATGAAGGTTGATCCAAGCAGCCCTTCAATCCTCTTCTTGCTCCTCTTGCTCCTTTTGCTCCAAGAGACCTACAAAATGAATTATACCTTCTTCAAACCAATATGACCACATATAAAGCAATGATAATCAAATAAATATGAAATAATGATCTGAATAACATCATCATATGATCATAAACAAAGATTCAATCATACATTGAACAATTATTTGGGAAGAAGAAGGACATCACATCTTTATTAATCTTGAAAACAAGTAAAATTATACCTTCTCTTCAAGTTCAACACCTCATGAAACCTTGATGTGGTTCTACTACATGTCTTCTCCAAGGAACTCAGCCTCCAATCTCTGCAACAAAAGGAGAAATATTATAGGGCAAAGCTGTGGTCAAAGAGAGTCCCAATTCCTCCAGCATGACAATGCAAAAGTTCAAGTCCCTTCTGATGGACCTCCCTACCTCTATTTATATTCTTCTTAAGAGATAGGTTCGAAGAAAAAGTATTTGTAACTAAAGGAGTCAGTTGCATAACTAACGAAACTACCCAAATTTTAAAAAACGTATTTTTTTTTTACATTTTTAGCAAGAATACGTGGGTTGCAGAGACTTTAGTGGCGTACACAGTAGGTATAGGCGGGTTGCAATGTAGAATTCATGTATTTAGGGCATACACAAGTATTATATATAGCATGTCGCATACCATAAGCGGGTTTCCTGAAGGCAACTCGCGTATACATAAAAAAATATCATTTTTAGAGTACTTATATGAATTTTCATACTTTAGTGTCTTCTAGAAAGTTTTAGCTAACTCAAATAACTTTCCAATGATCTAGAGATGATGTCAAATGAAGTTATAGAACTCAATATATGGGTCCTCCAAGCTAGGTGTTTTTCCAGTGACTTTCATGAAGTGTCATCATGGAAGTGTTGACATACAATGAAATCATGGGAAAGTGGTCACAGGAAGAGATGTGTCATTTTGAGCTATAATAGATTCCCCCTAATGTATTACATTAGAGGGGAAGACAATAGTGGAAATACATTATAAAGGAAACAACTGAGTATGGAGAGATCAGAGAATCCAAGATCAAAAGGCTTGAACAAAGGTACATGAAAGAGAGATAAATGTCACACAAAACTGATCTCTGGGACATAAAAGTCCATACACAAAACATCACCAAAAAGATACATGCGGATCCAACATATGTATAACTGATGAAACTACCATGGTCACTCAATATGCAAAAAGGTTCCATATCAAATCTAAAGGAGCCATGGCCATAAATGAATAAGGTGGATCCATACTCAACAATCGATCATATCCACAAAAATACAAGGTGGATCTATGTCTCATAAAAATTTCATATAAAGTGTAACAAGGTCTTGCGCAAATCGGGCAATAGAAAAAAATGACAATCCTACTATCAGCCCAAGTTCTTCAATCCAAAACACCCAAAAGGTATGAATCCTAACCATGTGAACAAAGGAGTTGAAGTCAAACATGGAGGAAACCATTTTATTACTAGTCAATCATCAGAATCGTTAACAAATGTGAGGGAAACCACCATTAATGAAAATTGTCCGCAAGGTACCTAGTACATTATAACAAGTCTGAATACAAGGACTTGATGTCAAACACTTGAAGAATCCATTGAGTAGGAGATGTTAAGGTATTCCCACTACCCAAAAGCAAGGGAAATTTACTTTGATGACCGCGATCCCCAAGGTACTATCATAAAACTCTAAATCTCATTTCCAGAGCAAGATGTGTTGCAGTCAAAAGGAAGAGATCCGTTGGAAGGAAGGCATTAAGGTATCCTTCATCATCCAACATGAGGTAAGTTGAAGACTAATTGGATTTAGAATTGGTACTGAATTTAATGACAAAGACCACCGAAGACATGATGTAATGAATAGATACCAGGAAATGCCCGACACAAAAGGTCAAGGAAACTATAGAATGGCCAACAAAGGTTTAATCCTTGAACAATGAGAATGACACAAAAGTGACTTAGCTAGATTTTGACACAAAAGAACCAATGAAACAAATCTACAATGTAGGAGACATTGACATGTTCCCAATATAATTGGAAAAGAAACCAACTGGAGGAGTAAGAAACTCTAAATCGGGATAAGGTCAAAATACTAGGACCCAACTATTGATAGACTCAAAAATGGTGCTTTGTTCAAGGAAACAAGACTTGCTTCCATGATGTAAAAAACATGTGAATTAAATTCCCTTGACCTCTTTCTTGTAAAGTTTTAACGAGTCCAATAAATCAAAATCGGGACCATATTCATTTTTTGCAAGATCGAAGAAGAGACAGAAGAATGCTTGATAAAGCACTGATTCGTGGATTTTATGAGCCCGAACTAGTACATGCTTGATGATGTTTTCATAGTTTAGAGAGTCTGAAAACTCCAAAGAAGACTCTAGGGGGAGTATTTTTCATATAATTTAGTCTCCTGAGGCTAAAAAAGGTATAAAACATACCAAAGAAGAACTCTCTTAGCTTCTGAAGAAGTAGGGCGCACCTTTTTCGTACTTAGTGAGGAATGTCCGAAAAAGGTTAAATTACCACCTACCCAACACTCCTTCAAAACCAGCATATAGCCTGAGTTTTACGAGTGTGAAGGAAGGCAAGATCACTTGGAAAGATCCATTTGATTACGATAAATGGGGCTTACAACAGTAAACTCTATGCTTTATTCTTTAGGGTTTAATGAGCATGACAAAGACCTAAAGTACACTCAGAATTTTTTTCATGTTTTAGTCCAAAGAATGAAAAAGAGAAAACTAAGCTCATACCAGGGGTTCCTTTCCCATAAGTTTAGTCCCTTAGTTCTAGAAAAGTGATAAATCTATGCCTGAGGATACTCTTCTTGTAAATTTTGGTCATATGTCTAAATTGGGAGTCATGTCTAAATCGGGAGTCCATCCAGTCTATTTATAGTCATTGACACCATTGGGTCCACTTGACCTAATTGGGGCACATGTTTCGGTTACTAAAGTGTGGGGAACACTAATTAAGGCTCACTGCCACTTATTGCACTTGATTTCATAATTTTAGGAGCCTCCTAGATCAATCCCTACAATTTAGGAAGCCACTGGGAGTGCCAAAACCAACCAAGGTCAGTTCACTTTAGTTAATGACTAGTCAAGCTAAGTTAGGAGTCAGTTACATCCAGTTGAAGTCCTCTACATTCAGTTAGTGCTAGGTTTACTTGACTGCACACATGTGAGAAATGCGCCCCACATGTGTGCAGTCAATTAAACCGAGCGCTAACTAAATGTAGAGGACTTGAACTGAATGTAACTGACTCCTAACTTATCCTGACTAGTCATTAACTGAACTGAACTCACCTTGGATGGTTTCGACACTCCCAGTGGCTTCCTAAATTGTAGGGATTGATATAGGAGGCTCCTAAACTTATGCAATCAAGTGCAATAAGTGGCAGTGAGCCTCAATTAGTGTTCCCCACACTTTAGTAACTGAAACATGTGCCCCAATTAGGTCAAGTGGACCCAATGGTGTTAATGACTATAAATAGACTGTATGGACTCGTGATTTAGACATGACTCCCAATTTAGACATATGACCAAATTTGGACAAGGGAGGATTAATAATCCTAACACCCCCCCTGAATGCTAACTTGGAAAAACTGTGGGCCTTGGTAACTAAGACCATAGGTCACCCTATACATCAAGTTAAAATAAAGTAACTACTTAATACAAGGATTCAGGGGAAAAACCACATGGGAAAAAAGCCTTCCCTCTATCTAAGCAGGTAGAATAAGGTCTCAAGTTTGAAAAACTTGAAAATATGTTGCTGCAATCTTCATCTCTGTGAGGTAGTGAAGCAGCATGCATGGTGTGTTGTGCATAGGTATTATGGGGCCTGGCATGTAGACTTCTCTTTCTTCTCCAAAAATGATGATGAGAGGAAGGAGGAATGTAATCTTTGTCTCTTGTTGAATGAAGAGGTGTATGATCGTATCCATTCTTTTGAATGTAGTAAGATTGAGCCCTTGCCATATTGCATCTTACAGGAAGTCTATTGCATCTCTCTGAAGGAGGTAAAATAGTATGACATAGCGCAAGAGTCTTTGCTTTCTGAGTGTCAGGTGAGTTTCCAGTCATCTTCCTAGCTTCCAGTTTGGAAGTAGGGATTAAATCTAGATCTGAGTCACCCTGAATATTAATGTCATAAACTGATATAGATGGATCTACAATACTAGTAGAAGCTGTAAAAGAAGTAGATGCAATGATTTTACCTTCCCTTGCATGTGGCTGCTAAGAGTGCACTAGTTCTGAAGGATCCATGAAATGTGAGAACTCATATGATTTTCAAGCATGATTTGCAATACCCTTTGAAATGATGCTCCCAGTAGAGATATCTGTGATCTCCACTGAGTTAGGACCAAAGATCACTCGCTTTGGAGACCCAGTATGGGTCATTTGATAGACAGATAACAGGTTTGAAGCTAGGGAGTGAACAAATAGCACATCTGTGAACCTTCCATGTTCAAGTTGGATAGAGCCCTTCCCTTTTGTTTTGACTTCACTGTTATTGCCCATCTAAATACTAGGACCATCAAAGGGCTTAAAAGAAGAGAATGGTTCTATGGATGCAGCCATATGGTTGGAAGCTCCAGAATCAATGAGGAAGACAGGTACTGATGTGAATCAAGCCTTCAGTACATGTCCTTTCCTTTGGTTTTCTTCTTGTTCTTCTTTAGAGTCTTCCTTCTTTGCACTAGCAGGTATAGAAATGCTGTGATTTTTCAAGAGAAGGGCCATTTCATCAAGTTGTCTTCTCATACAGGAGCTTTTTGAATGGAAGCCCCTTCCACAGTAAGAGCAGAGGTCCTTGCCTTTTCCATTCTTCTTGCTTCTCTTTGAACCTAAAGGTTCTTTTGACTACTCTTTCTTCACAGGGGACTCATCTCTTTGCCTCCCTTTTTCATTCTCTACCTTATCTCCTCTTGCAACTAGAGCTAGATCTTTGGGAGGTCGGATGATCCCCATTTGGATCAATTTATCATTCTTAGAAATAAGAGATTGGATGAAGGCATGAAGAGTGGGAATCTTCTAATTTGGAGTAGTGAGCCTTACTATTTGGAAGGTGGATACAAATACTAAGTAGTCTACATTGAGCTTTGTGAGAATGGAAAGGACGAGCTGATCTTCATCCTTCTTCACTTTGCATTGCTTCAATTGATATATCAGGTTCTTGAACTTTGAGAAGAATTCATTTAGAGATTCGAAATTGGATGGATTGAGAGTAATCAGATCATTTTCTAGCTGATGGATCCTCATCTCATCATGCTTATCAAATAAGGAAGCAAGCTTGCCCCAAACCTCATTGGGAGTGTCCAAGTCTTGGATGTGAAATTGAAGATGTCTAGATACTGAGAAGAGCATGAGACCAGTGGCTTCATCAAGCCTTTTCATGTACTTAGCTTTGTCTTTATCCGATTCTGGCTCTTCCTCTGTTTCTTCTATGAGTCTGAAGAGATGCTTGGTGTGGAGCAATACTATCATGTCATCCTTCCATTGGTGATAGTTGAAGGGAGTGAGAAGCTCTATTTGATGAGCCATTTCGAATGTAATAGGAAGAACTGATATGCTGTAGTGAATGCAATGAGAAGAAAGGGTTGATTGTAGCGAATGTTGTAGGAGAAGCTGATAACCTGTCACACAATCAAACATACAAAGTAAGGTCGACAGTCTGCACTTTTGGAATTTCCTTCACACCCAGCAAGCTTGATCAACAACTTCTTAACTTGGGATATTAAGTGGTAAATTCTCCGCTTCTGGTGCAGTACTAGAAAAAAAATGATCTGGCTGGAGATCTAAGGAGGAGAGGAGTCTTGTCCACCAAGGCTCTGATACCATGTAAATTTGAGCATATAGATCTGTAGACAAATACACAACTCACAAAGTGGATCTCACAATTTACTCAGCAATTGAAGAATGAAACAGTGCAAAAGGCTTGCAGTTGTGAATGCTTTCATCAATCAAAAAAGAAATCCAATGATAATTACAAAGAAGTAAAATGGATTTAATAGCCATAAGCAATTCGAATCCACATGAGGAAGTTCGAATTGATTAGACTCTACTTGATTGTAGGTAACCAAGACCTTGTCTAAATCACTATCGGAGGACTCAGTGGTTAACTGACCTTGTCTAAAGCATAACCGAAGTTCATCGGAGCTCTAAAACACAACTAAAGTGTTACATTCAGTGTTGACTAAGGTTAACTGACTGTGGTAGGTGAGATATGCGCCCCACATGTGTGCAGTAAAGTAAACCTAGTGCTAACTGAATGTAGAGGACTTGAACTGAATGTAACTGACTCCTAACTTATCCTGACTAGTCATTAACTGAAGTGAACTGACCTTGGTTCGTTTCAGCACTCCCAGTGGATTCCTAAATTGTAGGGATTGATCTAGGAGGCTCCTAAACTTATGCAATCGAGTGCAATAAGTGGAAGTGAGCCTCAATTAGTGTTCCCCACACTTTATTAACTGAAACATGTGCCCCAATTAGGTCAAGTGGACCCAATGGTGTTAATGACTATAAATAGACTGGATGGACTCCCGATTTAGACATGACTCCCAATTTATACATATGACCAAATTTGGACAAGGGAGGATTAATAATCCTAACACTTATAAATTCCATAGAAAAGAGAGTGTTCCTTTGTCGTATTATTCCACATGGTCCAAGAAAGAGATAACCTACCACCAATGTGGATACCCATTCACATATTCTTAACGATCCTGAATGGACAAGTTTACTCGGTAGTCAAGTCTATCTTGAGGAGTTAGAATTGGGCCTAAAGAAACTCAATATATTTCCCTTGAAGTTTTAACGAGTCTGAAAAATTGAACTCGCAGCCTCGTTACTGTTTTTAATGATCTCAAAGGAGAGAAAAAAGAATGCTCTAAATGTGAGGATACAAGTGTCACATGAAGACAAAAGTAGTTCCAAATGCAAGGAACAAACCTATGCATAATGCAAGGAAAGTGAGCAAGATAAGGACACTCGGGGAAAGTCTCCTCAACATAAAGGGTGTCAAGTTGAAAAGGTGAAATGATACAAGGCTTAGTGACAATGAGAACAAAAAGTGAGGGCTTATACAATGAGCTAAACATGTGGAAGCCAGCATCAGACTCCTAAGCGCGATCAGGGCATAAAAAAATGCAATTACAGCTTGAACAACAAGACAAGGCCAGTAAACACTTGTGAATCCAACTAAGAATCCTATCTCCAAGAAACAACAACATCAGGATCGTATTCAAAAGAAAAGTTCTGATACAGGTCACTTTGGTAGAAACACATGTGACTTTGCTATCTTCTACACAAGGTAAAGTCAAGGTAGAATTGACCGAAGAATATTCTATAGCACCAAGGTGAGAGGGTTTATAATCAATAACTTCAACCTCAGAAAGAGAGAAAAAATCAACAAGGGAGATAGAGTCTATAGGAACAAACTCAGTATCACAGGAGTTGAAAAATTCATAAGAAAAATCAAACTCGTTAGGATCACTGACTTGTTGATCAAAGGAAGAGTTCGAAGACACAAAAAGACCAACATAAGAAGAAAGGTTGGGATTACTAGGAAAATCAAAGTTAGACTTAGTCACAACTAAACCAAAATCCAATAGAAGATCAGAATGTATCAAAAAATCTAGGCAGACTTCATCCGAAGTCATCTGAGAAAGCACACATGTCTAAAATTTCAAATGGATCGATAGAGTGGAGAAAAGGCTCCATGGTTTGTATAGGATGACTAAACTGGTCAATTTCTTAGACCAAGTCCCAAGAATTTAAGCATCAAAACAGAGGCTGCTTCTTAGTAGCAATTGAACTCAAAGTACATGAGGCTACATAGCTCACCTGTAGTGGCGTACTTTCTATAGAAACACTGGGAGTCGATAAAGGAAAAACCTGGTCTCTAATTGGGTCAGGAAATGGATCAAGAAATACAACTGATTGATAGTGACAATTTCTTTGCCATGATTAAAGAACATCACATGAAATAATGTTGACACCACAACTTGCATGGCATAGACATAATCACTCCCAAGGAGAATATTGAAGTCCAACGTGTCTTCTATCACCATGAAGTCAACTAAGATGGTCTTCCCACCCAAAGTAATAGCTGTTTGAGAAAGAATTCCCAAGGCTATATAGGTTCTTCTATCAAACGTCAGTAACTGACTAGTAGTCGATAGAATGCTCGAAAATCCCATACCTCACCAAGAACGAGCAAACAAAATACTAACCGAGGCTCCTTCATCAACAATACAATGAGTAATCGTGTATGGTTCAACTTTGACCTTTATTTGGAAAGGTTCATTAGAAGGAAGGTGCGGCTCAACTAGGCTATCCCAATCAAAAGAAGCAATCTGAGAGCTAGTTGGGGGTTGATTCGAAGCGAGTTCAATGCCCCTTGTTTAATAATTTCTAAACTAGAAGTGAAGAAAATATGACTAGCTAAGACATCACTCTCCAAAGGAAGAGTGGGATTGATCGATAATGGAATCGATTTAACCACTTCATAAAAGTCACTCTCCGAAGGTAGAGTGGGATTCACCAAAGGTGAGATTATTTCAATCACATCAGGATCACTCTCCAAAAGAAGAGTGGGATCAACCAAAGATCATATTGGTTAGACCACTAGATCAACCAAAGATTGAGTAGGTTGTTGAGAAACTATAGGTTTCTCAGAAAAAGTAAATTCTTGAATCACGGACCACACTCTTCGTACTTCTATTATATCAGGGAACTTGTGAGTAAGATGATCTCCCTCACATAGCTTACAAGGGAACTTAAGTCTGCACTTCAAAGAATCAGTTTTCTCAATGGTTTCATCATGAATAGTAATGGCTAACTATTTTCTCTCAACATGACCTATAGAGGCTGAGAGTTTACCCTCAGCATGACCACCAGAGGCTGGGTGACTGGGTCCAACCTGACTAGGAGAGGCTAGTTGTTGGAAAAATTTAGAATGTTCAAAAATGGGATGACCATGAAACCAAAATATTCACACCTCCATGATAGAAGGGAATTTTTAAGTAAGGTGATCCTCACAAAGCTTACAAGGAAACTTGGGCTTGTGTTTTGAATGAGAGTCTTTTCAACAATGTCAACATGACTTGCAGTGGCTGACGGATTGTCTCCAGCATGAACCACAGAGGATGAAAGAATATCCCCAGCATGACTTACAAAGGCTAAGAGACTGGGCTAAACATGACTTTCAAAGGTTGGATGAGGATCACCAGCATGACCAACAGAGGCTGAAATGTTAGGATCAACATGCTTTGGAGTAGTTGAGTGTGTTCCCCCAGCATGAACTTCAGAGGCTAGGTAGTTGAATCCAACATTACTTGAAAAGGTTGGATGGGGATGTTCAACTTGAACATCAGAGGTTGAACGGGTGCCCTCAACATGAACTGCAGAGGCTGAGTGACTAGATCCAATGTGACCTAGAAAGGTTGGAAGGATCCCACCAACATGATCCATAGAGGTTGGTTGGTGAAAATCAACTTGACTTGCAGAGGTCGAGTGATTAGATTCAACATGACCTGTAGAAGTTGGATAGGTTCCCCTAGCATTAACTGCAGAGGCTGGGTGGTGAGGTTCAACTTGAATTGCAAAGGTTTAATGGGTTCCCCCTTGCTTATGTGTATTCTTCCTATTCCTCCTTCTTTTACTCCTTTTAGACTACTGGTTACTAGTATCAGTAATTTAACCACATGAGGTAGAAGGAGTAGGAGAATTAACTACAGGTGAAGGGGAAGCAATTTTTTGATTCCCATGATATAAAGAGCTTACTTGAGAAGCATCACTAGCATTCAGGATTGTTGAAGTGGAAAAAAACCACACCGGTAGCCCTAGGGTGAATCTAGGTAGATTCAAGGTGGCCATCAAAGTAACACCAACATTCCCTATGAGAGGAATAGTACAACACGTTCCCAACATGGGGATCTCTTGGTTGGTGCTCAAAGGGGTGTTATCCATAGTTCTAAACAATAAGACATAGTATAAGTTCAATAGAAAACCAAAATTACAAAGCACACACTTGAAGTAAAACTAAGTACAAACAAACCATAGAGCACTCACCAAAATTCCTAAATCCAAATAGACAAACAAGTATAAGATATGATTTCTAGAAGAAGTATGGTAGATAGTTACTTGGAATCCCTATAGATGTTCTTAGGCATAAGCGGAGGAATCACCCAATTTCCCTCCCACACCTTCTACTAGGGTTACCTTCCAAGCCCATTCAAGGTCAACCATAAATAGCCTTTTGATGTACCTGTGTATGAACCTTAGATGTCAAAGAGACTAAAGGCTACCTCAACTATATTGATAGTTTGGGGGAACAGTAGCAGGCCTAGTTTGTACGCGTGGGCAAGGTAGAAAATCTCGAAACCCTATCTACGACAGAATCCCTAGACACGCAAAAACCTTGGTCTACACTTTGACAAGGAATCAGAGGGCTATCTCCTCAGTCCAATTCTCCACGCGGCCTCATTCTTAACTCCCATTCGAGAGGAGCTTCCCAGATATAGTGAACATAGAAAAAGGGTTTACCTATTGATTGGCCAACTACGTCTGAATTTAAACACTTATGGGGAGTTTAAACTTCCTATCCCACAAGTATAGCCTGATCTAGTTGGTGTATGACCCTATAAAATATAACTTACTAATAATTTTTAAATGTTATCATTTATTTTAAGGGTTGTTTTTAGTCAGAGGTTAAATGGCATGAAACTTATGCAGTGTTTTGACTCAGATTTGAAAGAAAATGACTAAGCAAAGAGAAATGAAATGCAAAAAGCAAAAACTATTCTCTTTCTTTTTTCAAGTAGAAACTTGAAAGCTAGAAAAGAACAATTTATTTTTATTTTTTTCAAAAACAATGATAGGCCATGCAATCTAGACTAAAAAAGTAATCTACAAGCATATAAAGAAAACATGTGTCTTTTTCTTTTTCTTTTATAAATGCAAAAGAAAAAATACCTACAAACAAAATTATGCAGATGAAAAGAACAAAGCAAAAGGAACTCTCCAAAAGACTTTACAATGCCCAAAAGTCAGTATAAACCCTACTTGGAAGGAAGGATTGCATAAAGGACAAGTCAACTATTTTGGCATGGTGAATTTAACTAACAAAAGAAGAAGGAAACAAACACCAATAAGCTTCTAAACTCAAACAAAGAGTCACTGACATAGGCTGACAAGAAACATAAGCCAAAAATCATGCCAAGTAAAGGGGGTGGGGGGAAAGAGCAAAGAGCAAACCCTAATGTTATAAAAAGGCTTACCACATAGATAAAGAACAAAAAAAAGGGACGACAATAACTCCCTGGAATCATGCACCTACATAGGACCTCAAAAGACCTACCAAATATCCCACAATAGCAGAAAAAACCACAAAAATTAGGAAAAATCATTGTTTAAAGGGGCACACACCTGTTGTACTACTGACAGGTCACATATCATACATGGGTTGATAGTATAACAAGTCATGTGTACAAGCACACATGATTTGTACTATTGGTAGGTCATGTATCATAAGCTAGTTGACAGTATAACAAGTCACGGGTACAAACTAGACACATGACTGTCTAGTCTGCAACTCGCGTATGGGTGAGAAAAAACCAAAAAAAGGTAAAAAAATGCCTTAGGAAGATGGGGGATGTGTTCTATAAGAATTATAAGGTGTTCCTAAGTAGCAATAAGGACCTAAAACTTTACAAAACGCTAAAAGAAATACAAAGAAACCCCAAACAGACAAGGCTCTCCCAAGCGGAGTCGCTAGTTCTGTTGTAAAGAAAAGTTTCCTATGGCTAGGGTTTAAGAGGCTATCGATGTACTAGGGTTGAAATAAAGATGCATATAGTTCTGCAACTAAATACAAGCAAGATTAGATATTAGAATGGTTCATACCTTACCCAAATGAAGGTTGATCCAAGCATCCCTTCGATCCTCCTCTTGCTCCACTTGCTCCTCTTGCTCCAAAAGACCTGCAAAATGAATTATACCTTTGTCAAACCAATACGACCACATATAAAGCAATGATAATCAAATAAATATGAAATAATTATCTAACTAACATCATCATATGATCATAAAAAAAGATTCAATCATACATTGAACAATTATTTGGGAAGAAGAAGGACATCACATCTTTATTAATCTTGAAAACAAGTACAATTATACCTTCTATTGAAGTTCAACACCTCACAAAATCTTGATCTAGTTCTACTACTTCTCTTCTCCGAGGAACTCAGCCTCCAATCTCTAGAACACAAGAAGAAGGAGTCTAGGGCAAAGCTGTGGGCAAAGAGAGTCCCAATTCCTCCAGCATGACAATGCAAAAGTTCAAGTCCCTTCTCATGTACATCCCTACCTCTATTTATATGCTTCTCAAGAGATAGGGTCGAAGACAAAGTAGTTACAACTGAAGGAGTCAGTTGCATAACTAACCAAACTACCCAAATTTCGAAAAACGTAATTTTTTTTACATTTTTAGGATGAATACGCAGGTTGCAGAGACATCAGTCACGTATTTAGTAGGTATACACGTATTGCAATGAAAAAATTTGTGTATTTATGGAATACATGAGTATTATATATAGAAAGTCACATACCATACATGGGTTTCCTTAAGGAAAATTGCATATACATCAAAAAATCTCATTTTTAGTGTACTTATCAACATTTTCATACTTTTATATCTTCTAGAAAGTTTTAGCTAATTCACGTGCCTTTCCAACAGTGTAGAGATGAAGTCAAATGGAGTTACAAAAATCAATATATGGGTCCTCGAAGTTATATTTTTGTTTAGTGACTTTCATGAAGTGTTGTCATGGAAGTGTTGACATGCAACGAAATCATGGGAAAGTGGTCAGAGGAAGAGATGTGTCATTTTGAGCTATAACAGATGCCCCATAATGTACGAGGTTAGAGGAAAATATGATAGAAAAAATACATTATAAAGGAAAAAGTTGAGTATGGAGAAAGCAGAGAATCCAAGATCAAAAGGATCGAACAACGGTACCTGAAAGAGAGATAAATGTCAGACAAAACTGATTCTTGGGACATACAAGTCCGTATATAATAGATCGCCATAAAGATATAGGTGGATCCAACATATGTATAACTGATGAAACTATCATGGTCACTCAATATGAAAAAAGGCGCCATATCAAATCTAAAGGAGCCATGGCCACAAATGAACAAGGTGGATCCATACTTGACAATCGATCATAGCCACAAAATACAAGGTGGATGTATGTCTCAAAAAAATGTCATATAAAGTGTAACAAGGTCTTGTGCAGCTCAGGCAATAGGAAAAAATGACAATGCTACTATCGGCCCAAGTTCTTCAATTCAAACCGCCCAAAAGGTATGAATCCTAACCATGCAAATAAAGGATTTCAAGTCGAGCATGGAGGAAACCGTTTGATTACGGGTCAATAATGAGAATCGTTAACAAACACGAGGGAATCCACCATTACTGAAAATGGTCCCCAAAGTACCTATTACATTCTAACAAGTGTGAATACAAGGACTTGAAGTTGAACACTTGAAGAATCCATCGAGTAGGAGACATTAAGATATTACCACTACCCAATAGCGAGGAAAATTGCCACTGATGCCTGCAACCCCCAAGGTACTATCATAAAACTCTAAATCTCATTCCTAGAGCAAGATGTGTTGTAGTCGATAGGAAGAGATCTGTTGGAAGGAAGGCATTAAGGCATCCTTCATCATCAACTATGAGGTAAGTAGAAGACTAACTGGATCTTGAATTGGTGCTAAATTTCATGACAAAGACCGTTGAAGACATGATGTAATGAACTGATGCTAGGAAATGGCCAACACAAAAGGTCAAGGAAACTGGACAATGACCGACAAAGGTTTAATCCTTGAACAGTGAGCATGCCACAAAAGTGACTTAGGAAGCTTTTGACACAAAATAACCAATGAAACAAATCTACAATGTAAGAGACATTGAAAGATTCCCCATATCATTGGAAAAGAAACCATCCAAAGGAGTAAGAAACTATGAATCGGGATAAGGTCAAAATACTAGGACCCAACTAATGATAGACTCAAAACTAGTGATTTGTTCAAGGAAACAATACTTGCTTCCATGATGTAAAAAACACGTGAATGAACTTCCCTTCCCCTCTTTCTTGTAAAGGTTTAACGAGTCTAAGAAATCCAACTTGGGACCATCTTCATTTTTGGAAACCTTGAAGAAGAGATAGAAGAATGCTTGATAAAGCACTAATTTGTGGATTTTACAAACCCAAAATATTACATGCTCGACGGTGTTTTCATAGTTTAGAGAGTCTGAAAACTCCAAAGAAGAATCTAGGGGGGTGTTTTTTTGTATAATTTAGTATCTTGAGACCAGAAAAATATAAAACATACCAAAGAAGAACTCTCTTATCTTCCGAAGAAGTAAGGTGAACCTTTTTCATACTTAATAAGGAAGGTCCAAAAAATGTTAAATTACCACCTACCCAATGCTCCTTCAAAAGTAGCATATAGCCTAAGTTTTATGAGTGTGAAGGAAGGCAAGATCACTCGAAAAGATCCATTTGATTATGAGAAATGGGTCTTATAATAGTAAACTCGATTCTTTGTTCTTTAGGGTTTAACGGGCATGACAAAGACATAAAGTACACTCGAAATTGTTTTCATGTTTTGGTCCAGAGCACGAAAAAGAGAAAACTAAGCTCATACTGGGGGTTCCTTTTCCGTAAGTTTAGTCGCTTAGGACCAGAAAAGTGATAAACCTATGCCAGAGAATACTCTTCTCAATTCAATAGAAAAGAGAGTGTTCCTTTCTCATATTATTCCACATGGTACTTGAAAGCGATAACCTACCACCAATGTGGATTTCCATTCACATATTCTTAGCGAGCCTGAATGGAAAAGTTTGCTTGGCAGTCAAGTCTATTTTGAGGAGTTAGACTTGGGCCTAAGGAAACTCAATATATTTCCCATGAAGTTTTAATGAGTCTGAAAATTTCAACTCATGGCCTCCTTATTTTTTTTAACGAGCTCGAAGGAGAGAAAAAATAATGCTCTAAATCCGAGGAGACGTGTGTCATAGGTAGTCGAAACTTGTTCCAAGTGCAAGGAAAAAACCTATGCATAATGCAAGGAAAGAAAGCAAGATAAGGACACTCAGGGAAAGTCTCCTCAAGGTAAAGGGTGTCAAGTTGCAAAGGAAAAATGATACAAGGTTTAGCGATGATGAGAAAAAAAATGAGGGCTTATACAATTAGCTAAAAGCGTGGAAGCTGGCATCAAGCTCATAAGCACGAGTAGGGAACATCCAAATGAAGTTACATATTGAAAAACAAGACAATTCTAGTAAACAGTTGTGAATCCAACTAAGAATCCTGTCTCCAAGAAAGAGCAACATCAGGATCATATTCAAAAGAAAATTTTTGATACAGGTCACTTTGGTAGAAACACATGTGACTTTGCTATCTTCTACATAAGGGAAATTCAAGGCAGAATCAACCCAAGAAGATTTTATAGCACCAAGGCTCGATGGTTTATAATCAATAAGACCAACCTCAGAAAGAGAGAAAAAATCAACAATGGAGATAGAGTCTACAGGAACAAACTCAGTATCAGAGAAGTTGAAAAATTCATAAGAAAAATCAAACTCATTAGGATCACTGACTTGCTTTTCAAAGGAAGAGTTCAAAGACCCAACAAGACCAACATAAGAAGAAAGGTCAGGGTTACTAGGAAAATCAGGGTTAGACTTGGTCACAACTGAACCAACATCCAATAGAAGATCAGAATGTATCAAAGACTCTAGGAATACTTCATTCGAAGGAAAGAGATCATCCAAGAAAGGACACATGTCTAAAATTTCAAATGGATCGATAGAGTGGAGAGCAAGATCCATGGTATGTATAGGATGACTCACCTGGTCAACTATTGGGACCAAGCCCTGAGAAGTTAAGCATGAAAATAGAGGCTTCTTCTCAGTAGCAATTGAATGAAAGGGACACGAGTCTATAGAAACACTAGGAATCGATAAAGGAAAAACATGGTCTCTATTTGGGTCAAGAGACAGATCAATAAAATCCAACTGATCGATAGTGAAAATTTCTTCGCCATGATTAAAGTACATCACACAAAATAATGTTGACACCACATCTTGTATGGCATAGACATAATAATGCCTAAGAAGCATATTGAAGTCTAGCAGGTGTTCTATCACCATGAAGTCAACTAAGACGATCTTCCCACCCAAAGTAACAGGTGCTTGAGCAAGAATTCCCAAGGCTATACAAGTTATTCTCTCAAACGTGAGTAACTGACTAGCAGTCGAAACAAGGCTAGGAGATCCCATACCTTTCCAAGAATGAGCAGAAAAAATACTAATTGAGGTTCCTTCATCAACAATATAACAAGCAATCATGTATGGTTCAACTTTGACCTTTATTTGGAAAGGTGCTTTAGAAGGAAGGCACGACTCAACTAGGCTATCCGAATCAAAGGAAGTAATCTGAGAGCTTGGTGGGGGTTGATCTAAAGTGAGTTCAATGCCCCCTTGTTCAGTAAGTTCTGAACTAGCAGTGAAGAAAATGTGGCTAGCAGAAACTTCACTCTCCAAAGGAAGAGTGGGATTGATCAATAATGGAATTGATTCAACTACTTCATGAAAGTCACTCTGCGAAGAGAGAGTGGGATTGACCAAAGCTGAGATTGGTTCAATCACATTAGGATCACTCTCTGAAAGAAGAGTGGGATTTCCCAAATATGATATTGGTTCAACCACTAGATCAACCAAAGGTTGAGTAGGTTGTTAAGAAACTATAGGTTGCTCAAAAGAAAGAAATTATTGAGTTACGAACCACAATCTTCGTACTTCTGCGATAGTAGGAAACTGGTGAGTAAGATGATCTCCCTCACATATCTTATAAGGGAACTTGAGTTTTCACTTCAAACAACCAATTTTCTCAACGGTTTCAACATGAATAGTAGTGGCTAACTATTTTCTCTCAACATGACCTATAGAGGCTGAGATGTTTCCCTCAACATGACCACTAATGGCTGGGTGACTGGGTCCAACCTGACTAAGAGAGGCTGGTTATTGAAGAAAATTAAAATGTTTAAAAATTAGATGACCATGAATCCAAACTCTTAGCAACTCCATGATACAAAGACATTTATAAGTAAGGTGGTATCCCTCACAAAGATTACAATGAAAGTTGGGCTTGTGTTTTGAATGGGAAGTCTTTTCAAGAATGTCAACATGACTTGCAATGGCTGACGGATTGTCTCCAGCATGAACCATAGAGGCTGAAAGACTACCCCCAACATGACTTGTAGAGGTTGAGAGACTAGTTTCAACATGACTTGTAGATGTTGGATGACCACCACCAGCATGAACAATAGAGGCTGAATGGTTATGATCAACATGCTTTGTAGCAGTTGAGTGTGTGCCACCAGCATGGACTTTAGAGAATGGGTGGTTGGATCCAACATTACTTGTAGAGGTTGTACGGGGAGTTTCAACTTGAACATCAGAGGTTGAAAGGGTTCCATTGGCATTAACTACAGAGGTTGAGTGACTGGATCCAATGTGACCTAGAAAGGTTGGAAGGATCCCACCATCATGATCCACAGAGGCTGGATGGTGAATATCAAATTGACTTGTAGAGGTAGAGTGCTTAGATCCAACATGACCTATTGAGGTTCAAATTGAATTGTATAGGTTGAACAAGTTGCCCCTTGCTTATGTGTCTTCTTCCTATTCCTCCTTCTTTTACTCCTTTTAGACTGCTGGTAACTAGTATCAGTACTTTCACTGCTTGAGGTAGAAGGATTAGGAGAATTAACTATAGGTGAAGGGGAAGCACTGTTTTGATGCCTATGATATAAGGAGTTTACTTGAGAAGCATCAGGAGAATTCAGGATAGTTGGAGTGGAAAAAAACCACACCGATGGTCGTAGGGTGAATCCAGATAGATTCAAGGTGGTGATCAAAGGAACACCAACATTCCCTATGAGAGGAATAGTAAAAAGAGTTTCCAGCATGGGCATTTCTTGGTTGGTGTTCAAAGGAGTGTTAGCCATATTTTCAAATAATAATACAAAGTATAAGGTAAATAGGAACCAAAAGTACAAAGAACACACTTGAAGGTAGACTAAGTACAGACAAACCACAGAGCACTGACTAAAATTCCTAAATCCAAACAAACAAAGAGGCACTAAGATATTTTTTCTAGAAGAAAGATGATAGACCGTTACTTCACATCCCTATAGATGTTCTTAGGCACAAGCAGAGGAATCACCCAACCACCCTCCCACACCTTCTATTGGGGTTACCTTCCAAGCCTATTCAATGTCGACCAGAAATAGCCTCCCAGTGTACCTGTGTATGAACCCTAGATGTCAAAGAAAGAAAAGGCTACCTCAACTATATTAACAGTCTAGGGGGATGGTCGCAAGCCTGGTTCGTATGCATGGGCAGGGTAGCAAAGCCCAAAACCTTGTCTAAGACAGAATCTCCAGATGCACAAAAACCTTGGTCTACACTTTGACAAGGAATCAAAGGGTTATCTCCTCAGTCCAAGACTCCATGTGGGCTCGTGCTTAACTCTCGTTTGAGAGGAGCTTCCCAAATACAATCAACATAGAAAAGGGTTTACCTGTTGATTGTCCAACTATGTATGAATTTAAACACTTATGGGGATTTTAAACTTCCTATCCCACAATTCTATCCTGAGCTAATTGGTGTACGACCCTATAAAATAAAACTTACTAATAATTTTTAAATGTTATCATTTATTTTAAGGTTTTTTTTTAGTCAGAGGGTAAATGGCGTGAAACTTATGTGGTGTTTGACTCAGAGTTGAAATAAAATGACTAAGAAAAGAGAAATGAAATGCAAAAATAAAAAAAACTATTCTCTTTATTTTTTCAAATAAAAACTTGAAAGCCACAAAAGAACAAATTCTTTTTATTTTTTTCAAAAACAATGATATGCCATGCAATCTAAACTAAAAAATAAATCCACATGCATATAAAGAAAACATGTGTTTTTTCTTTTTCTTTTATAAATACAAAAGAAAAACTACCTACAAACAAAAGTATGTAGATGACCAGAACAAAGAAAAAGGAACTCTACTATACAACCACCCAAAAGACTCTAGAATGCCCTAAAGTCAATATAAACCCTACTTGGAAGGAAGGCTTGCATAAAAGACAAGTCAACTATTTTGGCATGGTGAATTTAACCAACAAAAGAAAAAGGAAACAAACACCAACAAGCTTCTGAACTCAAACAAAGAGTCACTGACAAAGGATGACTAGAAAAATAAGCCAAAAATCATGGCAAGCAAAGAGGGTGTGGGGAAAGAGAAAAGAGAAAACCCTAATGCTATAAAAATGATTACCACATAGATAAAGAACACCAAAAGGGGAGACACTAACTCTCCGGGATCATGCACCTGCAGAGGACCACAAAAGACCTACCAAATAGCCCACAACAACAAAAATAACCACAAAAATGAGGAAAAAAACACTGTTTAAAGGGGCACATGCGGGTTGTACTACTGACAGGTCGCGTATCATACATGAGTTGACAGTATATAAATTCACCTATACAAGCACATATGAGTTGTACTACTGATAGGTCACATATCATACACTGGTTGACAGTATAAAAAGTCGCATGTACAAACTAGAAATGCAACTGTCCAGTCTGCAATTCGCGTATGGGTGGGAGAAAACCCAAAAAAGGTCAAAAAAATCCTTAGGAAGGTGGGGGAGGTGTTCTATCAGACTTAGAAGGTGTTCATAAGTGGCAAGAAGGACCCGAAACTTTACAAAAGGAATTTTCAGACTTTGGTGTCTTCTAAATTTTTTTAGCCAACTCAAAGTCCTTTCCAATGGGGCAGATACGAGGTCAAACAGAGCTACAGAGCTGAAGGTATGGGTCCTCCAAGTTAGGTGTTGTTTCAGTGATTTTAATGAAGTTTTTTCATGGAAGTGTCGATATGCAATGAAATCATGGGAAAGTGGTCAAAAGGCTCGAACAAAGGTACCTAAAAAAGAGATAAATTTCAGACAAAACTGATCTATGGGACATACAAGTCCATATACAAAACATTTCCATAAAGGTACAGATAGATCCAACATATGCATAATTGATGAAACTATCATGCTCACTCAATATGAAAAAATGTGCCATACCAAATCTAAAGGAGCCATGGCCACAAATGAACAAGGTGGATCAATACTCGACAATCGATCATAGCCACAAAAATACAAGGTGGATCTATGTCTCAACAAAATGTCATATAAAGTGTAACAAGGTCTCGCGCAACTCGAGAAATAGCAAGAAATGACAATGCTACTATCGGCCCAAGTTCTTTAATCCAAACCGCCCAAGAGGTATGAATACTAAATATGCAAATAAAGGATTTGAAGTCTAACATGGAGGAAACCATTTGATTACTGGTCAATAATGAGACCCATTAACAAACGCGAGGGAAACCACCATTAATGAAAATGGTCCCCAAGGTACCTAGTACATTCTAACAAGTGTGAATACAAGGACTTGAAGTCTAACACTTGAAGAATCCATGAAGTAGGAGAAATTAAGGTATTCCCACTACCCAATAGTGAGGGAAATTTCCATTGATGACTACAATCCCCAAGGTACTATCATAAAACTCTAAATCTCATTCCCAGAGAAAGATGTGTTGCAGTCGATAAGAAGATATCCATTGGAAGGAAGGAATTAAGGCATCCTTCATCATCCAATATGTGGTAAGTCGAAGACTAATTGGATCTAGAATTGGTACTGAATTTCATGAGAAAGACCCTCGAAGACATGATGTAATGAACTGATACCAGGAAATGGAAGACACAAAAGGTCAAGGAAACTATAGAATGGCCGAGAAATGTTTAATCCTTGAATAGTGAGCACCACACAAAAGTGACTTAGACGTATTTTGACACAAAAGAACCAATGAAACAAATATACAATGTAGGAGACATTGACAGATTCACCATATCATTGGAAAAGAAACCAATGGGAGGAGTAAGAAACTCTGAATCGAGATAAAGTCAAAATACTAGGACCCACATGTTGATAGACTCAAAACTGGTGATGTGTTCAAGGAAACAAAACTTGCTTCCATGATGTCAAAAACATGTAAATGACCTTCCCTTCCCCTCTTTCTTGTAAAGGTTTAATGAGTCCAAGAAAGCAAACTCAGGACCATCTTCATTTTTGGCAAGCTCGAAGAAGAGGCGGAAGAATGCTTGATAAAGCACTGATTCATGGATTTTATGAGCCCAGACTAGTACATGCTCGATGACATTTTCATAGTTTATAGAGTCTAAAAAATCCAAAGAAGACTCCAACGTGGTGCTTTTTTATATAATTTAGTCTCCTGAGGTCAGAAAAATGTAAAACATACCAAAGAAGAACTCTCTTAGATTCCGAAGAAGTAAGGAACACCTTTTTCGTACTTAGTGAGGAATGTCCGAAAAATGATAAATTACGACCTACCCAATGATCCTTCAAAAGCAGCATATAGCCTGAGTTTTACGAGGGTGAAGGAAGGAAAGATCACTCAGAAAGATCCATTTGATTACGAGAAATGGGGCTTACAATAGTAAACTCGACACTTTGTTCTTTAGGGTTTAACAAGAATTACAAAGACATAAAGTACACTCAGAATCTTTCTCATGTTTTGGTCTAGCTCACGTAAAAGAGAAAACTAAGCTCATACCAGGGTTTCCTTTTTTGTAAGTTTAGTCCCTCAGGTCTAGAAAAGTGACAAACCTATGCCTGAGAATACTCTTCTCAATTCCATAGAAAAGAGAGTGTTCCTTTCTCGTATTATTCAACATGGTCCGAGAAAGCGATACCCGATCACCAATGTGGATTCTCATTTACATATTCTTAACGAGCCTTAATGGACAATTATACTCGGCAATCGAGTCTATTTTGAGAAGTCATACTTGGGCCTAAATAAACTCAATATCTTTCCCATGAATTTTTAACGAGTCCAAAAAAGTCAACTCGCATCCTCACCATTTTTAACAAGCTCGAAGGAGAGAAAAAAGAATGCTCTAAATGCAAGGAGACGAGTGTCACAGGCAGGAGAAACTAGTTCCAAGTACAAGGAACAAACCTATGCATAATTCAAGGAAAGAGAGCAAGATAAGGACACTCGAGGAAATTCTCCTCAAGGTAAAGGGTGGCAAGTCACAAAGGAAAAATGATACAAGGCTTAGCGATGATGAGAACAAAAATGAGGGATTATACAACGAGCTAAAAGCGTGGAAGTTAGCATCAAGCTCACAAGCACGAGCAGAGCACATGAAAATGCAGTTACAACTTGAACAATAATACAAGGCTAGTAAACAGTTATGAATCCAACTAAGAATCCTATCTCCAAGAAACAACAACATCAACATCATATTCAAAAAAAAATTTATGATATGGGTCACCTTGGTAGAAACACATGTGACTTTGCTATCTTCTACACAAGGGAAAGTCAAGGAAGAATCAATCAAAGAAGATTCTATAGCACCAAGGATCAAGGGTTTATAATTAATAAGATCAACCTCAGAAAGACAGGAAAAATCAAGAAGGGAGATAGAGTCTGCAGGAACAAACTCAGTATCACAGGAGTTAAAAAATTCATAAGAAAAAGCAAACTCATCAGGATCACTGACTTGCTATTCAAAGGAAGAGTTTGAAGACTCAACCAGACCAACATAAGAAGAAAGGTCAGGATTACTAGGAAAATAAGGTTTAGACTTAGTCACAATTGAACCAACATCCAATACAAGATCAGAATGTATCAAAGACTCTAGAAAGACTTCATCCAAAGGAAGGAGATCATCCAAGAAAGGACACATGTATAAAATTTCAAATGGATCTATAGGGTGGAGAGAAGGCTCCATGGTCTGTATACAATGACTCACCTCATCAACTACTAGCACCAAGTCTTGATAAGTTCAGCATGAAAACAGAGGTTGCTTCTCAGTAGCAATTGAATGCAAAGTATATGAGGCTACATAGCTCACTTGTGGCTGGGTAGTGTCTATAGAAAGACTGGGAATCGATAAAGGAAAAACCTATTCTCTACCTGGGTTAGGAGACGGATCAAGAAAATCCAACATATTGATAGTGACAATTTCTTCAGCATGATTAAAGTACATCACAGCAAAGAATTATGACACCATAGCTTGCATGGCATAGACATAATCACGCCCAAGGAGCATATTTAAGTCCAACAAGTTTTCTATCACCATTAAGTCAACTAAGACAGTCTTGCCACCCAAAGTAACAGGTGTTTGAGCAAGAATTCCCAAGGCTATAGAAGTTCTTCTATCAAACATCAGTAACTAACTTGCAGTTGACACAAGGCTAGGAGATCCCATGCCTCAGCAAGCACGAGCATACATAATACTAACTAAGGCTCCTTCATCAACAATACAATGAGAAATCGTGTATGGTTCAACTTTGATCTTTATTTGGAAAGGTGAATTAGAATGAAGGCACGGTTCAACTAGGCTATCCCAATCAAAGGAAACAATCTAAGAGCTTGGTGGGGGTTGATCCAAACTGAGTTCAATGCCCCCTTGTTTAATAAGTTCTGAACTGACAGTGAAGAAAATGTGACTAGCAGAAACTTCACTCTCCAAAGGAAGAGTGGGATTGATCGATAATGGAATCGATTCAACCGCTTCATGAAAGTCACTCCTCGAACAGAGAGTGGGATTGACCAAATATGAGATTGGTTCAATCACATCATGATCACTCTCTAAAAGAAGAGTGGGATCGACCAAATATGATATTGGTTTGACCACTAGATCAACGAAAGGTTGAGTAGGTTGTTGAAAAACTATAGGTTGCTCAGGAGAAGGAAATTATTGAGTCACGGACCACACTCTTCATACTTCTGTGATAGCTAGGAACTGGTGAGTAATATGATCTCCCTCACATAGCTTACAAGGGAAACTAAGTTTGCACTTCAAACAACCAATTTTCTTAACGGTTTCAACATTACTAGAAGTGGTTGACTGTTTTCTCTCAACATGACCTA
This sequence comes from Pseudotsuga menziesii, assembly GCA_001517045.1. NCBI lineage: Eukaryota > Viridiplantae > Streptophyta > Pinopsida > Pinales > Pinaceae > Pseudotsuga > Pseudotsuga menziesii. Next base: position 31,858 of record LPNX010400208.1, read on the forward strand.
CAAAGGCCGAGAGTTTTCCCTCAACATGACCACCAGAGGCCGGGTGACTAGGTCCAACCTAACTAAGAGAGGCTGGTTGTTGAAAAAATTTAGAATGTTCAAAAATGGGATGACCATGAAACCAAACTCTTCGCACCTCTGTGACAGAAGGGAATTTATAAGTAAGTTGGTATCCCTCACAAAACTTGCAAGGAAACTTGGTCTTGTGTTTTGAACGGGTAGTCTTTTCAACAATATCAACATGACTTGCAGTGGTTGATGGATTGTCCCCAACATGAACCACAGAGGCTGAAAGACTACCCTAGCATGACTTGCAGAGGCTGAAAGGCTGGATTCAACATGACTTGTAGAGGTTGGAAGAGCACCAACAGCATGAACAATAGAGGTTGAATGGTTATGATCAACATGATTTACAGTAGTTGAGTGTGTTCCCCCAGCATGAACTTTAGAGGCTGGGTAGTTGGATCCAAAATTACTTGCAGAGGTTGGATGGGGAGGTTCAACTTGAATAGCATAGGTTGAACAGGTGCCCTCAGCATGAACTGTAGAGGCTGAGTGACTGGATCCAACGTGACCTGAAAAGGTTGGAAGGATCCCACCAGCATGATCCATAGAGGCTAGATGGTGAAGATCAACTTGACTTGCAGAGGTCGAGTGCTTAGATCCAACATGACCTATAGAGGTTGGATAGGTTCCCCTATCATGAACTGTCGAGGCTGGGTGGTGAGGTTCAACTTGAGTTGTAGAGGTTGAACGGGTGCCCCCTTGGTTATGTGTCTTCTTCCTATTCCTCCTTCTTTTACTCCTTTTAGACTGTCAGTTACTAGTATAAGTACTTTCACCGGATGAGGTAGAAGGAGTAGGATAACTAACTACAGGTGAAGGGGAAGCAGTGTTCTGATGCCCATGATATAAGGATCTTAATTTATAAGTATCAAGAGAATTCAATAAAGTTAGAGTGGAAAACAACCACATCGGTAGCCCTAGGGTGAATCTAGGTAGATTCAAGGCAGCCATCAAACGAACACCAACATTCCCCATGAGAGAAATAGTACAAGGAGTTCCTAGCATGGGGATCTCTTGGTTGGTGTTCAAAGGGGTGTTAGCCATAGTATCAAACAATAATACAAATTATAAGGTCAATAGGCAACCAAAAATACAAAGCACACACCTAAAGGAAGACTAAGTATAGACAAACCATAGAGCACTCACTAAAATTCCTAAATCCAAATAGACAAACAGGTATAAGATATTCTTTCTAGAAGAAAGATGATAGATAGTTACTTCATATCCTTGTAGATGTTCTTTGGCACAAGCGGAGGAATCACCCAACATCCCTCCTAGACCTTCTACCAGGGTTACCTTCCAAGCCCATCCAAGGTCAACCAGAAATAGCCTTATGGTGTACCTGTGTATGAACCCTAGATGTCAAAGAGACTAAAGGATACCTCAACTATATTGACATTCTGGGTGGATAGTCGCAAGCCTGGCTCATATGCATGGGTAGGGTAGCATATCTTGTAACCCCGTCTTAAGACAGAATCCCCAGACGTGCAAAAACCTTGTTCTATGCTTTGACAAGGAATCACAGGGTTATCTCCTTAGTCGAAGTCTCCATTCAACCTTGTGCTTAACTCTCATTTGAGAGGAGATTCCCATGTACAATCAACATAGAAAAGGGTTTACCTATTGACTGGCCAAGTACGTCTGAATTTAAACACTTATGGGGAGTTTAAACTTCCTATCCCACAAGTCTAGCTTGAGCTAGTTGGTGTATGACCCTATAAAATAAAACTTACTAATAATTTTTTAATTTTATCATTTATTTTAAGGGTTGTTCTTAGTCAGAGGATAAATGGCATGAAACTTATGTGGTGTTTTGAGTTAGAGTTGAAACAAAAGGACTAAGCAAAGAGAAATGAAATGCAAAAAGCAAAAACTATTCTCTTTCTTTTTTCAAATAGAAACTAGAAATCCACAAAAGAACAAATTCTTTTTATTTTTTTCAAAAACAATGATATGCCATGCAATCTAGACTAAAAAAATAATCTACATGCATATAAAGCAAACATGTGTTTTTTCCTTTTTCTTTTATAAATGCAAAAGAAAAACTAACTACAAACAAAAGTATGTAGATGACAAGAACAAAGAAAAGGGAACTCTGCTATACAACCACCGAAAAGAATCTAGAATGCCCTAAAGTCAGTATAAACCCTACTTGGAAGCAAGGCCTCTGACCGACGAAGAGGATGCTACCATACCATTAACTATCTTGGAAACTAGCCCCATGAACATGTACATACATAAATAAATAACTGAAATGGTTTGAATTAAAACATGTAGAGATGCATAATTATTTAGCATACAATGGAAAAAAAACATACATTCAGGAATTCAACATGTTCATCGTAATTCATTAAACATCAAATATGATTGCAGAGATTGAACACAAGAATACTTATCTTATGAAGAACTTTTCCCGCAACCAACTACGTTACTGCAACAGTCCACCCAACCATAGGCTAGTGTGCTTCTTAATATCTTAGAAACACTGCCACCCCCGAGCTGGGCATGATTCCCCAAGGAATAAGGAACTAAGAAGGCTCGCACATAGCCAAATATACACAAATCAGCCAAGCCAACACAGTTGGGTTTATTAGGCCATCAGGGAGCTGGGAAAAGATGAATGCTAAGCTGGTGGGCTCATTGAAGAGCTAAGGACACCTGCACCAGAACTAACCTGACCTCTAGAACACCCACACACACCCAACACAAGGAATCAGTCCCTTCTCTGCTATACACTCCCTTAGGCCCTGACTTCCCTTCTAGTGCTATTCAGGGGTTGTGGAGAAGAAAGCCATCCCTCTAGCTCTATCTATGACGCTCCCAAACACACCAAGTTTATAAAACATACCGAGCCTTCATTCCCACTCCATCATAATCCAAGACCAACCACTACATACACACAACAAAACAAGCAATTCATAGCTCTAGGGAAGAAAATCAAACTCCACAGAACAACCGAGGTGACAATTTGGGCAATATGCAGCCTTGACTTGGAAATTCAATTCATGAGTCATTCTTGGCCCTATCATGGAAAAAATGCCTCAATAAGAATCCACAACAACCCAAAAACATAAATGAACCCACAACAAACCAAAAATCATGGGGAAAACAATAGCCCCGATCTCACCACTGAAGCAACAGGAAATACACAGCCCAAAATTGGAAGAGGAGATCAGACTCTCAGCATGGATAGGGGAACGTATATAGAGAACCACAAATCCAGTATGGAAAATGCACACACAGCCCAGAATTGGAAAACGAAGACTGAACCAATATTTGCATGCACGCATGAAAACTGAGTGACTACGTGAGGGAAAATCCCAAACCTACGTGTGAGGATAAAAATGACTGTCTCTGCGTGAGGATGGGAAAGAATGGAAGAATGTCCACATGAGGGTGAAAGATTCTACTAGTGGAGTGTGCATACGGGAAAGGACTGATAGTCCTTCCACACGCCACTTCCCAGCAATAACTACCCAACTAACATCAGAGGTTTTAATTTGGTAGTTGACTGATTGAGACAAGGGAAGGTGAGTAAGTCAAAAGGGTGGTGACAACTAAATGGGTTTAACAGCTGAAACATGGATTTTCCTTATTGGCCCAAATTTTGATAATTCCCCCTCCTTATCCTTAGGAAAATCATGGCCTTTTCATTATGTTTGCATTGACATAGCTGGTTGGGGTTTATTTTAATTAAAATGCATAATTACATGATGCAAAAATTAATATGTGCCTGATAGCACAATATACCATTGGCAATGATTTCAATCGCTGAAACATAAAACAACCAAATTGATGTTGGGGCTTTTTCCTTGAGCTCCACACCACGATTAATTACAATATATACATCATAGACATTTTAACACAAACGGGGTAAAAAATGGGGTGTTACATTCCCCTCCCACTTCAATAGCACTGTCCTTAGCACTTTACAAAATTGAACAAAATGCTACACTAGTATCACCTCAGTGTTCCGCATAATCGAACAAAAATGGGTGTGCCGATCGCATGGCATTCTCTAGCTCCCATGTAGCCTCTTCAAGCACGTAGTGCTCCCATTACACATTTACCTGCCCTATGGCTCAGTTCTGGAGCATTGTGACTCTCCTATCGAGGATGCGCATTGGCTCTATTTGGAACTCTCCCTCAGGTTCCACCTGAATCACATCCCAATTTATCACATGGTTAGGATCATGTACATATTTCTTAAGCAAAGAAACATGAAACAATTATGAGCTCTAGTGCTAGCAGGCAATGCGAGTCTATATGCAACTATCCCTATTGTTTCAAGCACTTCAAATGACCCACAATATCTTGGTGACATCTTGGCACAACTTCCAAGCTTCAAGGAACTCTTCTTTTCCCTCACTCTGAGGTAAACATGATCCCCAACACTGAACTCTATATTCACCCTATGCTTATCTACATAGCTTTTCTGTCTGTCCTGGGCTGCTTTCATATTCTTCCTGATCTTTACAACCTCCTACTCCATTTCTTTAAGCAATTCAGGACCAAGAACAACCCTGTTCACTGGATTATACCAAGTCACTGGTGTCCTACACCTTTTTCCACACAAATCTTCATAGGGGCTCATCCCCAAGGATTCCTGCTGTCCATTGTTATAAGCAAACTCTACCAAGTGTAAGTAATCTTCCCACTTGGTTGGTTTGTCCATCACATACATGCGAAGCATGTCTTCAATTACTTGATTCACACTTTCTATCTACCCATCTGTCTGAGGATGGTATGCAATGCTGAAGTTTAGATTTCTACCCAAATCTACAAACAACCCCTTCCAAAAATTGGAAGTGAACTTGACATATCTGTCAGAGACTATTTACTTAGGCAATCCATGCAATTTGAAAATCTCTTTCATGAATATCTTTGCAATGTCATCAGTCTTATGCATAGACTTAACTGGTATAAAATGTGCTGCCTTTGTCAACTTGTCCACCACAACCATGATGGAATCATGTTGTCTCCAAGTCATCAGCGATCCTATAATAAAATCCATGGAAATAACTTTCCATTTCCATTCTGGAACTAGAAAAGGCTGCAACAAAGCTGCTAGGTGTTGATGCTCGACCTTTACCTACTGACATTTCATGCACCTTGAAATGTATTATGCCATGTCCTTTTTCATTCCTAGCCAATAGTACTATTTTCTGGTGGTAGCAATTGTCTTCTGGTATCCTGGGTGACCAAAATATGGAGCTTGATGGATTTCATCCATAACAACTCTCCTCAACTCTGCTACATTTGGAATATAAATTCTGCCTTTATAAGTAAGAAGTCCATCTTCTTCCAATTTATATCCCTCGTACCTCTTCTCAAGACTTTGCTGCTGCAATTTGTCTTTTACTAGCTCATACAATTCATCTCCAGTAGTACGACTAACATACTGTTGCCTCAAATCTAATTGGAAAATACTAAGAGATGCCACATGTATTTCTTGCACCTTCCTACTGAGTGCATCATCTACCTTATTCTCTTTTCCCTTTATGTGCTTGATTCAAAACTAAACTCGCATAAAAAATCCAGCCATCTCGCTTGCCTAGCATTCAGAGTAGGGTGATCAAATAGATACTTCAAACCACAATGGTCTATCCTTAGTTCAAATCTTCTACCCATCAAGTAATGCCTCCACATATTGAGAGCATGTACTATGGCTGCAAGCTCTAGATCATGAGTGGCATAGTTCTTCTCATGCTCCTTCAGCTTTATTGAGTCGTAACATATCACGTGGTTGTCTTGCATAAGGACTCCTCCAATCCCTTATCTGCATGCATCGGTACACACCATGTGATCATGCCAAGCAAAGGGGGTGGGGGGGAAGAGCAAAGAGCAAACCCTAATGCTATAAAAAGTATTACCACATAGATAAAGAACAACCAAAAGAGATGGAACTAGCTCCCTGAAATCATGCACTTGCAGAGGACCCCAAAAGACCTACCAAAGAGCCCACAACAACTGAAAAAACCACAAAAATGAGGAAAACACGTTGTTTAAAGGGGCACACGTGGGTTGTACTACTCATAGGTCGCGTATCATATGGGGGTTGGTAGTACAGAAAGTTGTGTGTACAAGTACATGCAGGTTGTACTAATGACAGGCCATGTATCATACATAGGTTGACAATATAACAAGTCACATGTACAAACTAGACATGCGACTGTCCAGTGTGCAACTCACATATGGGTGGGAAAAAACCCAAAAGAGGTCAAAAACTGCCTTAGGAAGGAGGGGGAGGTGTTCTATCAGACTTATAAGGTGTTCCTAAGTGGCAAGAAGGACCTAAAATTTTACAAAAGGATGAAAGAAATAAAGAGAAACCCCAAACAAGCAAGCCTCTCCCCAGTGGAGTCACTAGTTCTGTTGTAAAAGAAAGTTTCCTATGGCTAGGATTTAAGAGGCTATCAATGTACTGGGGTTGAAAGAGAGATGCATATAGTTATTCAAGTAAATACAAGCAAGATCAGATATTAGAATGGTTCATACCTTAGCCAAAAGAAGGTTGCTCCAAGCAACCCTTCAATTCTCTTCTTACTCCTCTTGCTCCAAGAGACCTGCAAAATGAATTATACCTTCCTCAATCCAATCTGACCACATATAAAAAAATGATAATCAAATAAATATGAAATAATGATCTGACTAACATCATCATATGGTCATAAAAAAATATTCAATCATACATTGAACAATTATTTGGGAATGAAGAAGGACATCACATCTTTATTAATCTTGAAAACAAGTACAATTATACCTTCTCTTCAAATTCAGCACCTCATGAAACCTTGATCTAGTTCTGTTGCTTCTCTTCTCCAAGGAACTCAGCCTCCAATATCAGCAACACAAGGAGAAAGATTCTAGGGCAAAGTTGTGGGAAAAGAGAGTCCCAATTCCTCCAAAATGACAATGCAAAATTTTAAGTCCCTTCTCATGGACCTCCCTACCTCTATTTATATGCTTCTGAGGAGATAGGGTCAAAGACAAAGTAGTTACAACTGAAGGAGTCAGTTGCATAACTAACCAAACTACCCAAATTTCAAAAAACGTATTTTTTTGACATTTTTAGGAGGAATACACGGGTTGCAGAGACATCAGTCGCATATGTAGTAGGTATACACAGGTTGCAATGAAAAAAGTCATGTATTTAGGGCATACACGAGTATTATATATAGAAAGTCGCACACCATACACAGGTTTCATTAAGGAAACTCACATATACATTAGAAAACCTCATTTCTGGTGTACTTATAAGAATTTTCAGACTTTGGTGTTGTTAAGAAAGTTTTAGCTAACTCAAATACCTTTCCAACGGTGAAGAGATGAGGTCAAACTGAGTTACAAAACTAAATATATGGTTTCCCCAATTTAGGTGTTTTTCCAGTGACTTTCATGAAGTATCATCATGGAAGTGTCAACATCCAACAAAATCATGGGAAAGTGGTGATAGGAAGAGATGTGTAATTTTGAGCTATAATAGAGATTTTCAAATTTCATGGATTTCCTAAGGCAATAGTTTTTGACATGGATCCTAAGTTTACTTCCAATTTTTGGAAGGGTCGGTTTGAAGATTTGGGTGCAAAGCTGAACTTCAACACTTCCTACCATCCTCAAAGTGATGATCAGACAAAGAGAGTGAATTAGGTGTTGGATGACATTCTTCTCATGTATGTGATGGGAAAACCAACCAAGTGGGAAGATTACTTACACTTGATATAATTTGCATATAACAATGGACAACAAGCATCCTTAGGGATGAGTCCATATGAAGCTGTGTATGGAAGAAGGTGTAGGAAAGCAGTGACTTTCGATAATCTAGTGAACAGGATTGTGCTTGGTCCATACTTTCTCAAGGAGATAGATCAAGAGGTTGCAAAGATTAGGAAGAATATAAAGGAACCCATGACAGACATAAAACCTCTGTAGACAAGCATAGGGTGCATAGAGAGTTTAGTGTTGGGGATCATGTTTACCTCAGAGAGAGGGAAATGAAGAGTTCCTTGAAGCTTGGGAGTTGTTCCAAGTTGTCACATAGATACTATGGGTCATTTGAAGTGCTTGAGAGAATAGGTCTAGTTTCATATAGACTTGCATTTCCTTCTAGTACTAGATCTCATAATTTTTTTCATGTCTCTTTGCTTAAGAAATATGTACACGACCATAACCATGTGATTTATTGGGATGTGATCTAGGTGGAACCTAAGGGAGAGTTCCAAACCAGACCATTATGCATCCTTGATCTAGAATCAAGCCATAGGACATGTAAAGGTGTAATGGGAGCATTATGGTCCTGATGAGGCTACTTGGGAGCTGGAGGATGCCATGCATTTGGAACATACACTTTTGTTCAATTTTACAGAGCACTAAGGTGGTGCTAGTGTAGCATTTTTGTTCAATTTTGTAAAGCATTGAGGATAATGTTGTTATAAGGGGGAGGGGAATGAAACACCCCATTTTTGAACTCATCGTATGAAGATTGTACATGATGTATGTATTTTATTTGAATCATGGCAAGGATCTCAAAGCCAAGTCCCTAGCATCAAACATCATGGAAAGTCAAGCACAACATGTTTTTGAACATCGTGTAAATACACCATTTAATAAAAATACCACAGCTAGCTCTATAATATAACGTGAAAAGAGATAAGGGGAATTATTTCACAAAGGAACAGAGAGGGATTAAACCAACAGATGCCAGGTGATTGATTCCAGGTTCAATCCTCACAAAACGAGTCTAATCAGCAAAAAAACCTTCATTGTTTTGTAACCCATGTCACCCAAGTGGACACGATCTTGAAATTAAATCCTTTTGGATAGAAACTTCATGCATTATAGCTAAGTTAACTACCATGCCAGTTGACGATGTGAAATCCTTATGGGTCGGTGGACTTGCGTCCCCTCTAAATCAACCCTAGACTCCAAACTTGATGAAGCGAATTTCGTAGGAATTTTGTGCACATGAAAAGTTTGTTAATTCGTGCTAGATAAATCAACGAGATTGGTAGCGTAGGGATCGATCTAGTTGATGGTCGATCCTAGTCATAGACCTTTTCAAAATTTACCCATTATTTAACCCATATACCCTAGTTCTTCCATGTGCTCGATCATTCATTTTTCTTGCAAGAAATTGGTTGAGGCAGTTAATGCCTTCCGCAGAGTAAGGCATGGTAGTCAATTTCGTGACCAAACAAGGCTACAGTTGCAGAAGTTGTGTTCTTGCTTCTGAAGCAAGTAAAACCAGAAATTGTGTGTCGAGTCTGTTAACTCGATTGTCATTTGAACGTTGTGGTCATTTTATCCACTCAACCATTAGATCACTCACATATTGTTCACTCTCCGGAGTCACAAGGAAGGTATTTTTTAGTGGTTCATTGTTTGGATTTGTTTAGTCCATCTACATTGTGTTACATAGTGGTATGCAAACCTTTCCCTCTGTGTTACAGAGTGAAGCCTGTGTTGTTGTGTTCCCCTGTGGTTTGTTGTGTTGTGCACACTAGTTTGGGTATGAACTATATGCAGTACTTAGGAGTGGAAGAGAAATAGAATGTTCTTGATAAACCTAGTGTGGAACCTCACAATAAGATAGGAGTGGCTGGTAAATATCTCTGCACATCCTGAAGAAAAGTGGAAGGGAAGGTGTAGCCCGAGGGACTGTGGATCAAAGAAGGGGACACTTCCTTATGTTGAGTGTGTAGGAAACATGGATTCTAGGACAGATAGATCTTTCGAAGGTGTCGTTAGCTCTGTCAATAAGCTCACTAGCTTAGCAACTCTTCTTGTCCACAGTCTTAGCAGCCTGATAAACCCAAAGGAGATTGGCTTAGTTTGGTAGCCTCTGAAACCTAATTGGATCTTGGCTTGACTGAGCATCCTGTGAACCCAACTGGTAGTTTCCTTGGCTATGCCTTGTTGTTTTTTGGACCATGTGTGTAATCCTTAGATGAACAGCCCGTGAAACCCAACTATTTGCTAGCTTGGTTGTGTAGCCTCTGAAACCCAACAATGTTTTGGCTTGTTTCCTAGATAGTCTAATAAACCCAACTATGAGATGGCTTGGTTGTGTATCATCTGAAGCCCATATGTTGGCTATACTATGTGTTATGAGTTCTGGGTATGTGTAAGGTTGTTGTTCCATAGTTCCTTGTGAAAATCATGCCCAACTCGAGGGTGGCAGTGGTGTTGAGAGTGTTATCACATATACATTTTCAACCTAGCTTCCATGATGCAACATGTTCAGAATTGCCTCTTTTTCTGTTTTAGGCTACTTTTACATGGGGTATCAACATGGATCTATATAGCTTCACTTCATTTCATAGCCTTGTTCTTGAGATTTTCATTTCCTAGAATGAGATTCAAGAGTTCATTGAGATGATTTTGGTGATGACCAAGTTCATTAGAGCATAGAAAAATATCAGGAGTTGGTACACACAGCCACAAATGGGCTTATCATTTGGAGACATGTATACATGGTGATATTAGGTATATTACCTTATTTTAGTTTTTCTCTATGATGCATCTTAGAATCCTATTATTTTCATGTTAGGATTATTATGGTGACCTGTGCGTATATGGTATTTATTTCTATAACTTGTGTTATGATTTATAGAAGAGTTCAATGTGAATATTCTTTCCCATGCTCAAACAAAGTGTAAACCTTAGTGCCAGTTTGGTTCCATGTCATCTGTGCCCATCCATTTAGATTCATTCATTTTTTTAACCCCATGACCTAGACAAATGGAAACTTGTGATATTGAATATCCTTTCCCCATTATGACCCCTATGCATGTTGGATCCCATGTTTTTTTGTGTCTCAGCTCTTAGTTGTGCAACCAAATTTGTTGAAGCCTTGATCCTTCTGAGCTAGGAGAACCGGCTAGTGTTGGTTCTTGATATTAGGTGAGTTGGGTTTTGAATCCTGACCTCTTTAGGAAGTTTCTTCCAATGTTTGGTCCTGATTTTGATATCCCCTAGTTTCCCAAGAAGTTGTCAGCTAAATCTCGAAGCATCATGTCTACCATCATTACATGCATTATGAGTTATATGCTATATGTATTATAAAATGAAAGCCTGCAAATGAAATTGCAAACTGTGTCTCTAGACACAAATAAGAAAGGCTATGACATGAAATTGTAAAAGGCCCAAAATAGAGCAGTGGATAAAAAAATTCCAAATCTAAATACTGCTAGCATATTGTGGGCATGTAATGATTAATTCCTCACAGATTTTAAGGGTTTTGATGTGATATGGAGTAAGGGACATCTAATTATATGTGTCCCCTATGATCTCTTCCCTACAGTTTCTTGTGTACTCAACGCAAGGGTCCTAGAAAAGATCATCATGAAGCTTGTTCTCAGATTGGATGTGAGTCATAGACATGATTTCCAAGGTTGAATGGACATTTTTCAGATCAACTCATCCATCTATGTGACACCACCATTTCCTATTGGTCATCTAACATGAATGTGCCACCTTGGTTGAGTGTATTGTTATCATTCGGATAGATCACCGAGTCAAAGTTAGTCAAGAGTCATTTCCCCTTGCCTTAGCCTTTTTTTTCATCCTCACCCATCTATATAACATCTTTTACACCTTGTAAGTTTGGAATGTACTAGCATATTTCTAGAGGACTATAAGATTTTTCGGAAGCAAAGACGTATATTTTATTATTATTATTGTTATTGTTGTTGGTCACCATGATTATGGATAAATGACTCAAGTTGGGTTTTGGTATACATCATTGGAGCATTTCTTACCTTGGATGGTTGCAGGATCATATTGACATATTATCTCACCTTGATTTTGGGTACTTTGACCTGGTCAACATAATTGACCAAGTCAATCACAGTTCCCAAGGCAGTGAGCCAAAAATACAACATGGTTTATATTTGTTAGAAACATGCCCACAACTAATACAATAGTTTCAATTTTGATATTTTATCCTTGGTTTTCCAGAAAAGTGACTATTATCACTTAATTACTGGCCAAATGATCCATTTTTATTTCGGATGGCAGTATGATGGGTTCTCCTAGAGAAGAGAAGTGTTCCAAGGGGTATGAGTAGTCATTTATTCCATTATTCTATGTCTCCAAATCATTTAGAGCAGTCATTTTTCCCCAGTTTTCATCCTAGAGAGAGTTATGATGGATTTATTAGTTCCCAAAGATTGTACCAACAAAAAATGAACTAGAAAATCACTAAAAAAGTTGATTTAGCCTCCTAGGTTAAGGAAATGGATGGAATTTTGACAGATTATGTTTCTCGGCATACCATACAGTCCTCCAGTAGTTTTCAGTTAGCAGATGTCAGATTATTTATCTATGGATCGAATAGTGAGGAACACCCATAAGGGGCACCCCCTCTAATTGGATATTGATGTATTTCATTGCTATATCTTATATTATAAAGTTGTAAGGGTGCCTAGGGTGATTTAAGCCCCTAATACCCCCTCCTATGTTTTATCATGTTATATCTTATGTTATGTTGTGACATTTCACTCTAGGGATGCGTCCTTGAGTAAAGTGCGGCCCTCTTTGACTTAGTCACTTGATCCATGTATTGATGATCTACACTATTCATAATGTTTTAATCTCAACCACTACATGATAAAGTGATTTACAGTTTATTTCTATCTCAAAATAATTAAGAGAGGTGACCACCCCCCCCCCCCCTTGTTAATTCATGAGCTTTGGCATTGAAATTGGAATAAAGATATTTTTTCTGGGATTACACTCTTTTCTACTTGCTTGATGAATGAATGAGTTGATTACTAGCACTACTTTTCTTCTGCACTAAGATATATCCGGTATAGTTTTTGTATGTTTCCTTCTACCTGTTTAACTTGTAGTTTGAAAGAGGTGATTCTGAAAGAGGCACACTAGTGGGGGTGCTTTCCCTATTTCTTGATCTTGGAAATTAGTTATCAAGGAGTTGAACTTATTTATGATTTCTTCTTATTGTACTTATTTCGGCTTGTATTTCCTATTTATTTTTTATTTTGATTGATCTTCCTTGGCCTGGTAGGAAAATAGAAGTGCTAGGGGCACTGGCAGAAGAAACACTTCATCAAAAGCTTGTCCAAAAATATTATTTGACCTCAAGAAAGAAATTATTCATAATCTAGGAGGTCATCATCAATGATGCAGGTATGTTTCTTAGGTAATTTCTCCACCTTTCCATTTTCATGCATTGCCCATCAATAATTTTCACTGAAAATCTCTCATTTAGTAATAGGAAAAATCATCGGACTACTTTTCACTAGGAATATGCCAATTCATAGATCATGATTTTCTGCAGTATACTAAAAAACACGCTCTCCCTAAAAAATTTATAGCTTGGACTCATGTCCCCCTCTCCAGGCACTAGTCTCTCTCTGGGAGAAAACTCCCTCCTTCAGCAAGTCATCCATTTTCCCTTTGTTTCATGTGTGGTTTCATCTAGGTATTTTTCATTATCAAATATTTCATCCCATCCAGTATGTAGGAATCCATAGTTTTCGATATCATCTTCCTGGGGATTTCTCAATTATTTGCTTATATCCCTCAGTTCTGAATTTGATCATTTGAGCCAACACACTAAAATCATAGATATGACTTCAATATTTGGAAGACATCCATTTTAATCATCTGAGTGACATTTCCAATATCAAATAACCACCCCACTCAGATATCTTTAATCTGTGGCTCTTCCTTAAATATAGGGTTTTAGACACTCACCGTACGAATTCTCTGAAAGGAGTCTGATTTTGTGATTTCTTATGTTTGTTTATGCTATGTATTTTCTTATGAGTTAATATGATCATGTTGAATGCTTATTGATGCTTAAGTAGAATTTTATTTCTCTTATGTTTTCCTGCATTTTATTTCTGTATATCCCTCATTTTTTTTGCAATGCATTTTCCTAAGTTCAGGAAGGCTAGAATCCTGTTACAGATTCACGAGGTAGCTGACTCATCCGGTGGATTATTCATCTTCAAAAATTACACTGATCCAATATGGTACAATGGTTATTAATCTATGTTTCAAATAAATAACATCGCTTGGTGCGCGGTTCGACATAACATCGCATGGTGCGCGGTTCAACATAACATCTCATGGTTCAAACGGTCAAGTCTTACAGTTAAGACTTGGCATCTGGAAATTTGTGCACTGTCAAGAGGTAATATAAAATGGTTTGTAACATGCTCGCACAATTAGTGGCAACGTTCTGGCGGTCTTGCGCACTACCAAGTGGAACCTCGAATGGTTCGTGAAAAGCCCATGCGGTCAAGTGTATACCCTCTAGCGGTCTTGTGCACAGTTAAATGGCACTATTCTGGTGGCTGGATGAGGGTGCGCGGTCATGTATGCTACAAAATTTGTGGAGTTTAGTTATATGCTGCGACAGTGGATATAACATTTGGAATAGCTCTAAAATATGATGGATATCCATTGTGTGGCGGGCTAGCAATACCATACATGGTATTAGATGGAACCGTTGGGAACCACTGCCACATTTGGTAGAACAAAAATGAATGTAACGTACATCTAGTTGAAACGTTTTGACGGAAATTAAAAGATAGCACATGGAATATGAAAAGACGGGTAGCAGATGAATCGAACCCGTTACTTATCCTCCCACTAAACGCTTAAATAGGCGATACAGGCCACAATGGAGGGGGGTTAAGATTATTTAGAGCACCAAGCATCGCTTTTCTATTATGAGAAGCTTACAGAGATAAAATAAAAGAAGCACCGAGAGTTTGCTGTGTAGTGTCCAGATGCTGTTGCTGTGGAAGTCGACATTCTTTGTTATAATTTTAGCTTTCTTTTCCTTTGAAGGCTAATTGTAATTTCCAGAAGAGAGTTCTTGAAGATTTTGTACAACATTATATTTATAGTTGCTAATGTTGATTCCAAAACCATTTTTGTACCATTTTAAAGAGATTAATTGGATCGGTACCCATTGGAGAGGGACCCGGAGACATAGCCCAGTGGAGGGGGTGAACTCCGTTATCAATTTATGTTTGTGATTCTCTGATCCTGTGTTTTTTTTTCCACATCTGGTTATTAGTTTTGCTTTTCATTTCTGTTTAAGCATTTAATTTATGTTAATGTTGTTTCATGAATTAACCAAACTGGTAAACGCATTCTTTAAAAACTTTTAATGCAATCAAGTTGAGATCCGACGGATCATATTATGGTATCAGAGCATGTTAACTGCTTGTGCAAGTTTGTGAATGCTTACCAGGTCTAGGTTAAATCTCGGTGAAGGAGAATTAATTGAAGGAGATCCTGAGATTGGCTCAAGGAGAACATTCTCAAGAACCATGTCTTCTCCACGAGGGGAAGAAGAAGGACATACAGAACGGGAAAAACCTATTATTTCTGAAACTAAGTTTTTGGAGGCTTTTATCAGCATGAAAGCCATGATGGAAATTCTGCTCGATGAGCAAGCAGAAAGGAAGAATAAAGAAGAAGGATCTTCATCCAAATATGCCGAAGTGAAGAAGGAAGAAAAGGGTAAAAGAGTAGGAGGTGATGGTGATCCTCTTGATACCAATCAAACTTTCTCTTATTCTCATGCTTCTCATTCACATAATGCTAATGCAAATCCTAATATTCCTTATTTCAAATTGGATGTTAAATTCGAATTGCCAATTTATAATGGAGATTTAGATGCTGAAAAGTTAGACAATTGGATCAAGTAGCTTGAAGTATATTGTAGGGTGCAGGGCATTACTGATGACCCTTCTAGGATTCAATTGCCCACTTTGAGAATGAGTGGTATGGCTCTTACTTGGTGGGAGAGCAAGATTCAGCAAGATCTTCGAAAGAATGGTAAAATTATTTCAGTTCGGAATGAATTCATTGAAGTATTAAGGAAGAAATTTTATCCTTTAGGACATATTCAACAATTAACCATGAGTTGGAAAATGTTTAGACAAGCTAATGGACAAAATATTCAAGACTATACTCATGAATTCAGAAAGAGGGCTATTGCATTGAATGTTTCATTAGATACACAGGAAAGTCTTCTTAAGTACATTGGTGGCATGCATTCTTATTTGAGACATACTTTGTTGATGTTTAACCCCAGTAATTTGGATGATGTATGTGTTCAAGATACACATTTAGAAGCTAGGGGTAAGCATGCTAATGATACTTTTGTGAAGAAATCATTTAAATTTGATAGCAAATCGAAAGGTAAAGATAAGGGGAAAAACAAGATGGCTACTATTAAGAAAGAAGGTGAAAAACCTACATGTTCGCATTGTCAGAAGGGACATGATGTCTCTAAGTGTTGGAAACTTTATCTGGAGTTAAGGCCAAAGAAGTACGGAGGAAACAAATATAAAGGCAAAGAAAAAGCTACTGCAACAGTTATTCAAGACTTGGGATTCGACTCAGGTGATGAAACAAAGGTTACAGCTGTCGGAATCCAGGGTAAGAATAAAAGTATCTCACTTCCCATTGATGCAAAATCAAGTTCTAGTGCAAGTACAAATCTTCCATCTACTTCTAAGCAAAATGATAAAAATAGAAGTGCATTGTTTCATGTTCGTGTCATTGCAAATCACATAAAGATTGATACATTGTTTGATAGTGGTTCACAAGTAAATCTGATATCAGAAGAAGTGGTTAAGAAATTGCATTTTGTTACTATGCCTCATGAAAAACCCTATCCTCTTGGTTGGGTTACTAATGATACACAATTGCAAGTTACAAAGAAATGTGTATTAAAGTTTGCAATTACTGGAAATTTCATGGATGAGGTAGAATTGGATGTAGTACCACTTGACATTTGTGGAATTGTACTTGGGAGTTCATATTTGTATGACTGGAAAGCAGTCTTTTATAGAGAGCAGAATAAGTATCATGTTTTTAAAGATGGTGTGGAATATATTGTACAAGCACATAAGACAAAAACAAATCTAGCAATAGTCTCTGCAGGACAAATGAACAGGATGGTAAATGCTAGTAAGAATTTTGTGTTAATGTTGGTTAAGGTGAAAAATGATGAGATCTCTAAATATTTTGAAGGATGTGATCCTGAACATAAATCTGAACTGATTGAAATTATTTCTGAGTATGATGATTTATTTCAAGATCTGAAAGGGTTACCACCAAAGAGAGAAATTCAGCATGAGATACATTTGCAGCAGGATGTGCCACTCCCAAACATAGCCATCTACCAGATGTCTGTAATGCAGAATGAGGAAATAAAGAAGCAGGTTCAAGAGCCGATTGAGAAGGGGGTCATCTGGCCAAGCACTTCTCCTTGTGGCTCTCCTATAGTCTTGGTTCCAAAGAAGGATGGGTCTTGGAGGATGTGCATTGACTATAGGGCCCTTAACAAAATCACCATTAAAAATAGGTTTCCTCTTCCTCGCATTGATGATTTGCTTGATCAGTTAAAGCATGCAATTTATTTTACAAAATTGGATCTGCGTAGTGGGTATCATCAAATCCGTGTTGCTGAAAATGATGCCTGGAAAGCAGCATTTAAAACAAAACAGGGTTTGTATGAATGGCTTGTGATGCCTTTCAGGATCTGTAACGCACCTGCTACTTTCATGCGGGTCATGAATGATGTCTTTCATCCATTCATTGATGATTTTGTAATTGTATATCTGCTACTTTCATGCGGTTCATGAATGATGTCTTTCATCCATTCATTGATGATTTTGTAATTGTATATCTGGATGATATCCTAGTGTTTAGCAAAACCTAGGAGGAACACATTGTACATGTGAAGAACATTTTAGATGTACTGAGGAAGGAGAAGCTTTATGTAAAAATGTCTAAATGTGAGTTTGCAAAAACTTCTTTAGTATATCTGGGCCATATTATTGGTGGAGGCCACCTGTGAGTGGACCCAGCCAAGGTTGTTATCATTGTAAACTGGCCACAGCCTAACACTATTACTGAAATCAGAAGTTTTCTGGGTGCAGTTCAGTATTGGAGGAAATTCATTTCTGGGTTTTCTTCCATTGCTGCCCCATTACATGCGTTGACAAGTGTTAAAGAAATTTTCAAGTGGGGAGGCAAGCATGAGAGGGCATTCAACACTTTGAAGGAAAGGATTAGCACAACACCAGTTATAACATTTCCATATTTGCAGCAGCCATTTGAGATCGAAACCAATGCCAGCAAGTTTGCCATGGGAGTCGTTTTGATGCAAGGGAGGAAGCCAGTATGTTACCATTCAGAAACATTCTCTACTGCGGTAAGTAACTATCCAACTTATGACAAAGAGTTGTATGATTTAGTACAGAGTGTGAAGAAGTGGAAACATTATATCATGGGAAAAGAAACAGTCATACATACTGATCATCAACCACTTCAATATCTGCAATCTCAAACTAAAGTATAGCAAAGTAGGCATTTAAGATGGATAGGATTCTTGCAACAGTTTCATCTCGTAATTAAATACAAAAAGGGAATTCATAATAAGATAGCAGACATGTTATCCAGGCCGCCTACAAAAGCTTCAATCATTCTTCAGAACAGTTCATTAACACATGAAAGTTACATTGAATAGTATGCAGAAGATAAAGATTTTAAGAACGTATATGCATCACTGATACATGGTAAACAGGAAGAGAACTATTATGTGCATAATCAACTCCTGTATCATCTCAGTAAACTCTATATTCCAGAGAAAGAGAGAGTGCATGTGATCCGAGAAGCACATAGTTCATTGATTGCAGGACATTTTGGTGTAAGTAAAACGTTGATAGTATTGCAGAATCACTATTATTGGCCTCAAATGTAAGAAACTATAGCTAAATACATACGAGGATGTGTTATGTGTGCAACGAGTAAGCCTAGTAATAGTAAATTGGGTTTGTACACACCTCTTCTAGTTTATTCTTGTCCCTGGGAAAGCATTTCTATGGACTTTGTAGGAGGACTACCTATGTCTAGAGAAGGGCATGATTACCTATATGTTGTTGTGGATAGATTTAGCAAAATGTGTATCTTAATGCCATGTAACAAACAGCTCATCTATTCTTTCAGAATGTTTGGGTACATTTTTGGCTACCCATGTCTATTGTATCTGATCAGGATTCCCGGTTCTTGGGAGAATTTTGGTCAACTTTATGGGAGCTCATGGATACTAAACTTAAGAAAAGTACAGCTTTTCATCCACAGACCGATGGACAAACAGAGGTAGTAAACAGAACAGTGGTTCAGCTGCTCAGAGGATATTGTAGTAAACATCCTAAACTTTGGGATGAGTAGTTGCAGTATATACAACATGCTTACAATCATGCATTTCATTCTTCCATGAAAAGATCTCATTTTGAAACTTGTTTTGGTTATCTGACAAAAACACTGATGGACTTCTCTTTTGGTAGAGATGTAGTGGATGGACATCATGATGCAGATAAAGCTCTAAGATTCATTCAGAGAATCCAAGCAGTGCAGCAGGAAGTTCAGGAACAGTTGGAGAAGAGCCAGGCAAAGTACAAAGCCAGGCATGACAAGCATCGAGTTGATCATCAATTTCAGGTTGGTGACAGAGTTTGGTTACATATCACCAAAGAAAGAATGAAAGGTGAAGGTAAAAATCTTAAGCCTATCAGGTATGGTCCTTTTGAGTTCTTGGAAAAGATCGGTACTAATGCTTTTCGCTTGAATTTACCTCCATACATGCAAATCTATTCAATTGTCAATGTTGAGAATCTTAAATTGTATGAGCCTCCTATGATCATGGATGAGGAAACTAACATACAGATTCCTTCAGTTGATGATATGGCACCTGAATACATGAAAGAGTTGCAAGATGATGTTATTCTTGAAAGACATGTAAGGACTTCATGAAGGGGGAATGTTGAGTACCTTCGAGTGGGGCTAAAAGGCATGCATCCTAGCAAAGCAAGATGGATGGAGATTGGAAAAGTGAGGGAGATGTACCCTCACTTACTTGCAGAGTGAATCAGGATTTTGGTGGTCCAAATGCTCTCCAATGGGGAGGAATGATCCAGTGGATTATTCGTATTCAAAAATTACACTGATCCAATATGGTACAATGGTTATTAATCTATGGTTCAAAGAACATAACATCGCATGGTGTGCAGTTCGACATAACATCGCATGGTGCACGGTTCGACATAACATCGCATGGTGCGGGGTTCAACATGACATCTCATGGTTCGAACGGTCAAGTCTTATGGTTAAGACTTGGCATCTGGCGATTTGTGCATCATTAAGAGGTAATATAAAATGGTTTGTAACATGCTCACATAGTTAGTGGCAACGTTCTGGCGGTCTTGTGCATCGTCAAGTGGAATCTCGAATGGTTCATGAAAATCCCACATGGTCAAGTGTATACCCTCTAGCGATCTTGTGCATGGTTAAATGGCACTATTTTGGTAGCTGGATGAGGGTGCGCGGTCACGTATGCTGCGAAATTTGTGGAGTTTAGTTATATGCTGTGACATTGGATATAACATTTGGAACAGCTCTAAAATATGATGGATATCCATTGTGTGGAGGGCTAGCAATACCATACATGGTATTAGATGGAACCGTTGGGAACCGCTACCACATTTGGTGGAACATAAATGAATGTAACATACAGCTAGTTGAAATGTTTCAACGAAAATTAAAAGATAGCACATGGAATATGAAAAGATGGGTAGCAGACGAATTGAACCTGTTACTTATCCTCCCACTAAATGGTTAAATAGGTGATTCAGGCCATAGTGGAGGGGGGTTCAGATTGTTTAGAGCACTGAGCATCGCTTTTCTATTATGAGAAGCTTGCAAAGATAAATGAAAAGAAGCACCAAGAGTTTGTTGTGAAGTGTGCAAATGCTGTTGCTGTGGAAGTCGACATTCTCTGTTATAATTTTAGCTTTCTTTTTCTTTGAAGGCTAATTGTAATTTCCAGAAGAGAGGTCTTGAAGACTTTGTACAGCATTCTGTTTACAGTTGCTGAAGTTGATTCTAGAACAGATTGTGGACTATTTTAAAGAGATTAATTGGATTGATACCCATTGGAGAGGGACCCAGAGACGTAGCCTAGTGGAGGGGGTGAATTTTGTTATCAATTTCTGTTTGTGACTCTCTGATTCTGTGGTTTTTTTTCCACATCTAGTTATCAGTTTTTCTTTTCATTTCTGTTTAAGCATTTAATTTCTGTTAATTCTGCTTCATGAATTAAGCAAACTGGTAAATGCATTCCTTAAAAACTTATAATGCACTCAAGTTGAGATCCGATAGATCACTGACTTAGTGTTTTCTCCCATCGAAATCCCCCTAAGGGAGGCGAAAGGTGGAAACCAAAAAAGAGAAAGTTGAACAAGAAAGAATTTTTCTATTTTCACACCTCGAGATCCTCCCGCGGAAGGAGAAAGGCGAAAGGATGACAGGGAAGTTGAAAACAAGGTAGAAAATGTGTTTTTCAATTTTTGAGGTCCGAGTTCGAAAAGCGGAAGTCAGAAGTGCAGAAAAGGATAAGGTTGTTTTTTGTTTTCTAATTTTTGATCTCCACAGTGGAAAGAAAAAGTTGGAAGGTGGAAAGTAGATAAAGGATTACCATTATTTGTTGTTTTTCCAATTTTTGAGTTTCACAGTGGAAGGAAGAATTCAGAAGGAAGCAAGTGGATAAAGGATCGCTCTATTTGTTATGTTTTTAATTTCGACTTCTGAGGTTGGAAAGGTGGAAATAAGAATTGAGAAAGGCAAAAGGAGGAAGATTCATTAATTATTTTTGTCGCACATTATGTTTTTGATTTTTGATTTTTGAGGTCAGAAAGGCCGAAAGCATAAGTGCAGAATGCGAAAGGAGGGGAATCCGTTGAGTGTTTCAGTCACCCATTATGTTTTTGATTTCCTATTTCTGAGTTCAGAAGGGCAGAAAGAGGAAGTGAAAAAGGCGGAATGCGGAAGGATAACAATTCACTTCATCGAAACTTTGATTTCTGACTTTCAAGTTTTGAGGTTAGAAAGGAGGAAAGTGAAAGTGCGAAAGGAGAAGTACAGAAAGGAGAGGTCCAGTGAGAAAATGATCATTCTTGTCGCAGAATGAATCTGTTAAGGGTGGAACGACTATTATAGTGGTTTCTAAGCCTGAGAATGAAGGTTGAAGTGTGTGTTAACGTTGATGCCCTATGTTTCGAAGGAGAATGAGGGTTCTTGAAGAATTTTTTTTAATTTATCTGCATTATGGGGTGTGGGAATGTTACATTGTCCATTCTAGCTCCATGTAAATAAATAGTTTTTCCCTTCGAATAGGAAACTCAACCGCCAAACAAATTTATTTCCCAAATAGCTAGGAACATCCTCACAAGCTCCCTAGCTCTAAGGAACACATATTCCTTGGCCCTATGTTCCCTTAGTCCCTAATAACAACACGTACATATGCAAAAACATTTTCGAGAAGATCTTGAGATCCAACTACCCCTCTAGTTGAGATTCTAGAGATCCAACTACCCTTCTAGTTCAGATCTCTTTCTAGTTTTTCCATGGGTTTCCAACTTCAAATTCCTATCACGACTCATTTCAATTTCCCCCTCTCATGGTTCCCAAGAATTTTGTCCCCAAAAATAAACCCAACAAAAGTCACCAGCCCTTCATATTTTCTCCTTCCTTTTAAGCACTTCACTCTGCCTCCTTCTTGGGATGAGTGCTACACCACCCTCATGAAATAAATTTAAATCATCTTCATATCCACTCACATACATTTTTGGATAACATGTCAAGTCAACTTAAATAATTTCAAGTGCACCATTTTGTAAAAAAATTTAAAAAAATTAAAATAATCACTTTAAGTCATAACCATATTCATTCCTTTAATTCCATCGACTTTTTACTCAATAATGAAATCAATTTGAATAACTTCAAGTCTATTGTTTAAAAAAATGATTTCCTATTCGTCTTGAAGTTACCACCATATCCATTCATTTAGTTTCGATTGACATTTTACTAACAAACCAATCAATTTAATTTTGATAACTTCAACCTTGCTTATTTAACTTTGATAACTTCAACCTTGCTAAAACATCGTAACATCTATGATCTCAATCCCAATAAATATCAAAATTAAATGCATCTAAATAAGAAAAATGAATATTAAAATATGTTCACTTTTTTCCATAAGTTAATGTATAGTTAACCCAATAACCTTAATACAAATAATCACAATACAATTAATCATTTAATTAAGTGATTAATTTATATTTGAATAATAATAGGGTATGCACACAAGATATGTATGTGTATCCAATACATACATAGACTAACATGTAACCAATAATCATATATAATGATAATGTGTCACTTGCATACCATTTATCTTTTGGAGTTGATGTCCCCGACGCAGTTTGAACTCTTAGGATCCATCTATCACTTAGCTCTTTAGACTTATAGGTTAGTCTACAAACACAAGACTGTACAATACCATGCAATCAACAACATATATACATATTTCATTACTAATGAACAATAACGGTAATCATTTTTGTATTATGCATCTGACATCATAATCATTTATTCAACACAACTTTAAATCGGTATCTATATACTATCATCTATTATATTTACATGTAAAACATAATCAAAACATGAACCTAATTCATAATATTAACATTACACCCATACATATAAATTCTGCAAAATAATAAAACTATAATTTCAAAGTGCTAAGATTCTAATAAATCTCGAAAAACATAAAATAATACTAACATAAAATGATATTTCATTTTATAAATTCAAAATGGAGCATTACAAAATGGACGAGGACATATTCCTTAATTCTAAAAAGCTATGATTACAATTAAAATATTTGTGAGACTCTACCCTAAAATATGAACATTCCTTTTTCTTCATTTACATCATTACACCTAACATAATTTATGGTTTATTTGTTTTTGGATTTGGATTCAAATTTTAATAATATAATTTTAATTTTAATTTAGTAAAAATAAAAAATAAAATATTAAAGAAAAAAATTAATAGAAGTATACTATGTGCATAGATGGATTTGGATTTGGGCTGACTATAAAAAGATTTTATCCATGTCTTGATCGTTGCTTTCCATCCTTGGATGAAAATGTTTATCCTTGTTGATTTTGTCTTCCATTATTAAAGAATTAGTGTATGATAATGGTTCCATTAGTCAGACTCAATTTATTAGTAGTATTTGTTTGATGCGCATTAACATTTGCATGATAACAAATGTATCAACACGATATCATCTCAGTTTAAGGTTGCCACAGAATGAGAGTAATGATTTGGGCACCTTTTTACCTTTTCAATCGCTTTCCTCTTTATGATGATCATAGAGATTTGGAAAATATTACATTAATTTGATTTAAAATTCCTTTTAATTTAAGCATCCTTTTATCTATTTCAATATATCTCCTCTTTTTGAAAATATGAGTATGATGCTTGATCATGGTCTCGCTTTTATATTTTAATGTTTTTGTTAATGTTATGTAGACATCTAGAGTATCTTGCTCTAGTTATTATGTTGTAAACATTAAGATTATCTTGTTTTAGAAATGCCAACATAGTAGTTCTCTAAGCGTATTCAACATTCAATATTTTGATTACTCAAACATTAAAATAGGTTTGCAATGATTTACAAAATAATATTATTAATGTATTTTTTATTTGTATTTAATTTTTTTGTAATTTAAATAGTTTTGATATAAATAGTTTAAATTTATTATACAAAATTATGTAATAGATGTTATGGTATATGATAATGGAAATAATAGATGCTATGGTATATGATAATGGAAATAATTTATTTACAGATTTTTAAATTTTGTCATTGATAATTATTTTAATTTGATTTTTGCATTTTTTTATATATATTATTTAAGTGTATAATTATTATTCATTTAAATATAGAAAATTTTTCATTGATTATTAAAAAAATTTTAATTGTTTTATTTTGACTCTAAATGAATAAGATATTATTTGAGATTTATTAAAGTTATTTTAAGATATATTTTGAAAGCAAATTTATAAATCAAATCTTGAAATTTTATAGATTTTAGCTTTACAAGTTCAATTTTTTGGGTTATTAGCTTTAAATATAGTTATTATGAGAATCTATCACATTTAGACATAAAAATTTTATTTTTTTATTTTTGAGTTTTTTTTTTTAACCCAAAATAAATAGTAAATCTAAATATATAATGTAACATAATCATATATTAATATTGTAATTTCATTACTTTCCATTTATTTTATGATATGCTTTCAACAATATTTTTGAAGATTTATATTTATATTTTAAGAGATATCATCAACCATTTCAAATCTTATTTATATATCATTTATTAGAAATCAAAAGGCAAAAAAATAATTTATTAATATAATTATATAACTTTAACATACTCTACATTTACAATATAATTTTTTTTAATTTTTTTAGATATTAATTTTTAAAACATTAAAATGATATCAAACTATTTTGAAAATAAAAAAAAGGCAATTCAATTATTAAAACTTACAAAGACATTAAAAAATTAGCCATTCTCTTTACCAAATTCTAAAATCTAAATATTTACCTAACTAACTATGAACATGTTCAATTTATTACTACCTTATAATAAATATATATATAATCCAATCGAATTAATTTTTTATTTATTTGTTTGTATAATAAATTTTAATTATGTATAATATGTCATAAATTAAAACTACATAGTCATAACTAATAATAATAATAATTAATGATTAATAATTAGTCTCAACATACATTAAATATTTTTATAAATAATTAATTTAACATTTAAATATACTTTTAACTTCTTCTTAATTTAACTTAGTATTTTTTAGAAATAATTAATTAAATTCTTAATTATACTTTAAACTTTTCCTTAAATTTAAATTAATACTGGTTTTCTTTTTAACATCTTTTATTTATTATGTTTTAGGTAAACATATATCCAATGTATCATATATTTGAGAAATATTGTGGGCTATCATTACAATTAAGATTTATTGTTATCAAAATAAAATACAATTCTAAAAAGTAAAATTAAAAATCAATTTTTAAATTATAATGTAAAATTAATTTTATATTTGTCAAATAATCTAGAAAATTATTACAATTAATATTTATAGTTAACCAAAATATATTACAATTCTAAAAAGTAAAATAAAAAATTTATTTTCAAATTATAATATAAAATTTATAATAAAAATTATAAAAAAAATTGTTTTTATATGGTATTTGACCATGTAAATAATGGAAAGGAAATAATATAACGAATTAAAATAACTTCATTAATAAGTTTTATGTTAAAATAAATCATAGGTTTAATTATTATAACATTATATATATATAAGAACTGAAACAACCTATTTTAACAAAAAAATAAATTAAAGTATTTGACAATTTCGTTTTACATTGTTTTTAATCAGAATTAGGTAATTTTTAAAATAAATCATATATTTAATTATTATAACATAATAAACTTTATATATATCCAAAACTGAAACAATTTATTTTAATAAAAATAAAAATCCAAAGTATTTGACAATGTTTTTAATCTGAATTAGGTGATTTTTGAAATAAATTATATGTTTAATTATTATAACATAAAAACTTTATATATATAAAAAAAACTCAAACAATATATTTTAACAAACAAATTTCAAAGTATTTTGACAATTTAGTTTGACAATGTTTTTAATCCGAACCAGGTGATTTTTATTAATTTTTTATATCGAGAACACAATTTAAACAAATATAACCCCACACCCAACTCATTGTCTAAAATGTGTAAAATCCTTTTAGTGTATAAGTTTTTTTGTATGATCTGAGTTGATACATTTTTATATATGTTTATATGATCTATTATATATGATTTGATAATATTAATTTATTAATTTGTAGTTTCACTTCTATTAAACCATTGGCGTCGATGTATTCTTTACTCCATTTTCAATATACTCTTAATCATTAGCTTGTAATACACTACAACTTTACGTTTCGACCTTCAAATCCAATACGGACATCAAAACAAATTTTTATTGCAACAAGCCCTTGATATTTCCCGGAACTCGGGTTTTTAAAATCAATTATTAAATGAATGAGCCCTTATTTTCTGCCCGAACGGTCCTCTATTTTCCGTTCCGAAGTAGATAATTTTAACAGACATAAGAATGCCGTGATGAGAACCAAAAATTCTACACCACAGTGAACATGTCAAGGGACTTCTTTCCTGCGTCGAATATGCGTTAATATATACTAATTTACTGTATGTGACAAAATTCTCAGATATGCATTAACGTCTAAGAATATTCTGCGAACAAGTTATTTATATGGTAGATATGCATACCATAATACAGTCCGGCAGTGCCAACCATATCATAGAAATAGCACTAATGATAGATTTAGAATATTTGCGGATGCAAACCGGGCATGATTGAAACTAACAGCTCGAGTTGCATTTTCGTAACCTTGCCGCGCAATGGAATTTAGTGCGCAGGAAGAAGTATTTCAAGTGGTTCTCCCTGTCGGCCGAATCCATTGTTTCGAAGGAGTTCCGAGACCAAATTAATGGAGTAAGCTAGCTCGGGAGCAAACCTCCCTCATTAAAAGAACGATTCGACCACAATAGCGACTTCCAAGAATTTATTGAAAAAATCCCCAAATTACTCACCTCTACTCAGAAAATTACTACAAACCGCACATTAATCGAGTCTAGATTAGCACACCAAATTACATATCATTTGAAATTTTTACCCATTTGAGCTCAGAACTTCAAACGCGAATTTCGGAAGCTTCGTCCGACTAAATTCGACATCGCTTGTTCCAGGTAACTAGTCATATCCTCCTCTTCCATTCGGACGGAGGGAGGTCTGGTCCCGAGCTAGCTCACTCCCAAATTAATGGCCAGCGACATTTTCTCTTTTTGCGTTTCGGTATCAAATGGGTTTCGTCAAATTAATGGCCGCTGATATACAAAGCAAGAATGATAGCATTTGCCTACTGAAGCGGGAGGCCATTTGACAAGAAAAACATAAGAATCAAGATGTAGTTGAAAACCCTAATACTGCAATCTACCGATCAGATCATGAGTGATGACCACAACACTGCCTTTTTCGGTTGCAGTAAATACCGTTTAAATTTAACATGAGAAAACTTTGTATACTTTGGAAAGTATTTATGTTGTTTTAGTTCTATGATTTTTTAATAAATGGAGAAACAAAAATTATTGTTGCCTTGA
The DNA here is from genome assembly GCA_001517045.1 of Pseudotsuga menziesii. Classification (NCBI taxonomy): domain Eukaryota; kingdom Viridiplantae; phylum Streptophyta; class Pinopsida; order Pinales; family Pinaceae; genus Pseudotsuga; species Pseudotsuga menziesii. The sequence goes on from LPNX010400208.1 coordinate 60,111, forward strand.
TAGGCTCTCTACAGCTCAATATGGGGGAGATCTGGGGGAGATTTTGTAAAGTTACATCAAGTTATGTAACCTTACATAACTTTACTTTTATTAACCAGCATAGATCCAAATCCTAGGCTCTATCAAGTGCTGAGATGGATCAAATGTCTCGAGGTGCAAACCTCTTCTTAAGTATCCATTGATTTGATTCAAACCAAAAAGACAATTTTTTTTTATTTAAGGTCCACAAATAATATTTTTATTATTAATATTTAATATTATTTATGACTAACATATAATATTTATTATTATTTTTTATTTTGTTAGGAAAGAACATTACAACATTTCTTCATACATGGTTTTAAAACCATATGCAAGGCCCTCCTACAACCATGGGTTGTTTAGGAGGCCTTGCACATGGTCTTAAAACCATTTGCAAGGCCCATCTAAACCATGTACAATAAAACCATGGATTATTTAGGAGACCTTGCACATGGTTTAAAAACCATGTGGAAGGCCCTCCTAAACCATGTACAAGAAAACCATGCGTTCTTTAGCAGGCCTTGTACATGGTTTTAAAACCATGTGCAAGGCCAACATTTTTTTGCGGATAATACAATTTGTTATTTTTTATTATTTTGTTAGGTAGAAACATTACAACATCTCTCCCATGTTGTATTTTTTTACTTACCAACATATTCCTTTTACTGATAATTAAATTTTTACTTTTTTATTGTTTTGCTAGGTAGGAAGATTACAACATCTCTCCCATATTAGATTGTTTTTGTGGCCGACATTTATTTTGGCCTATAATTAGAAAATTTATTTTTTATTAATAAAAATAATGTTTCGTTATGTAATGTTATGTAACATAATGAGTATTGTTATCTTTTTACTAATTTAACCACCTCTTAAATCTATAATTGAGTAGAGAGGCACTTTTTACAAGTCAAATGGGCTAGATGTGTCTCATCTATAAAAGTGATGTGGGCTCAATAAAAATAATAATAATAAAAAATGAAAAATGAAAAAATCTATAACATGTGGCCTTATAATTAAAAAAATTGAAAAATTAGAAATATTATACTCATAGAAATATACAACTATATTAGGGAAATACTCACAATCCTACAAATTGAGTAGTAAAATTGAATTGACTTGAGTAGTAAAAAGAAAAATTATAAAACAAAGAACATATGAAATTTAATTTTAAATTAGCTAAATTGTAAACACATTTATGTAATTATATATCAAATTTCACTTTAAATGCAAATACAGCTAGCAAGAAACCATAGGCCAAGAGAATCTCTCAGCTCACTTTTGCACATTACAATGAAATATTACAACCATATTTATAAGGTTCTTTAAATGCAAATACAAGTAGAAAGAAACCACCAGCCACTAAAAACATGTGCCTTAAACCACTTACATCCTTGCTCATTCCCAAGTCAAGGTTAACCCTAACATGTAAATGCTCATTTTTAGTTATAGAGAAAAACAAGTCATGTCTCAAAAACATTTGGATAAATGTTTAAAATCTTCATTTTATGGTAAAATGTTTGTAAAATTCCAATTTATTATGAAAATCTAGATTTTAAAATGATATATGGATTATTTTACTCATTAACCACTCTTAAAATTCATTATTAGTTTTAAAGAAAAACAAAAGTAAAGCAAATTTTGGAAAACTATTTGATTATAAGATTATTAATGTTACTGAGTTCATTCTTTTATTTATATTTACTCTATTTTGGAATTACTTAACCAAGTTGGCCATTTCCTCACAACGAGATACTTATTAGACATTTTTGTAAATTAAAAACAGTTTGCATCTCAAAAGAACTTAATTCTTCTAGGCGCTTGATAAAGCCATAGTTAAGATGGAAAGAAGCAATAATTTATTTCATTTTTAATAACTTGATTGTTATTTTTTGCTTAAAAAGCTCATAAATTAAATGGAATATATGGAAAGATTCCAAATTGTTTCATGTTACAAAATTGCTTTTTCAAAAAAGGTTTTTTTTGACTCTAATACTTTATACCACTAAGTGATTATTTTTCATTCCAAAATGAGGAATTATATCGGATAAGTAGCATACCATCAATGAAATATAATTTGAATAATTTGCTTCCTTTGATACTAGTGATAATGGAATTACCATTAAAAAAATGTCTCGTTCCAATATTCTTTTGAAGTACAAAAATCTAAAAATTAAATAAGAGTAAGTGTGATCTTTATATCAACGATATCTATCCATCATCTATGGTTGAGAGATTATCTTTTTCATATTTTTTAATTCATATAATTTCTATTTATGTCTTAAAATAAGAAGCAAAATACAACACTGCCAACCACCCTTCCTTATGTTAAAATCTAAAAAATAAAAATATATAATAATTTTTGTTATCTCCTACACAATTATAACTTTGATATAATATTACTGAAAAATTCATACTTAACTTATAAAAGATTGTATTATGAAAAATTATGTGATGTTATAATCTTGGATGTAGTATAAACATTGTCCATGAGACTCTTATAATATAGATCCATGCAATTTATTTATTTTTTTAAAATAATTCCTAATATTAATTCTCAAATTATAACTTATGGTTGTGGATAGATTTAACCAATAAAGTTATATTCATGTTTGAACATATCTTCAAAAAGAAAAGACTAAAGGAGCCAAACATCATTGTCTTCACTCGCTATATAAGAATATTATAAGAATATTTATTTCATTTTTAAACCTATCTCGAGAAAGAAAAGACTAAAGTGAACAAAGATCATAGTTTTCACTAAGTGTACAAGAATATTCATGAAATAAAGAGAGAGATTCATGACATCACTAATAGGTTTTTCCTTCTTAACGGACCTCAGCATAAAATACTTGTATTTATCCATCTTGGCATGCAAATCCTCAAGTAAGTTAATTTAAACTATCATTTAAAGATAATAGTTGGGTCTTGTACATATGGTTATATGGTGCACTATATTAATGCTAACATTTAATTGGTTTTAATTCAATCCAATGTAACTATTCCCTTCAAGTGGATTTCATCTTTTTAATATTGAAATTTAATCATTACAATTTATAAAGAAGTTGTTTTTCACGATTTTAATAGTTTCTTTGATATAAAGTTTTACAATTGTAACATACCCATATAACTTGCTAAAATGTATATATAAAAAAAAAATATTCACATAAGTTATGGACCATGATTCTTCCTTTATCATTCATTCCTAATCTTAATTGTTTCTACAACAGTCCTTCTGCAAAATAAAAAGGAGCCCCTTCTGCAAATCAAAGGTCCCTTCCGCAATTCGGCTTCTGCAATGCGGATTGAGGATTGCGGAAATCACTTAATTTTCCTATGATCTTACCCTTCCACATTTGGGTTTCCACAATGCGGATTGCAAAAACACCATAATTTCTTTATATTTTCTCTTCCACTTTCTGCTTCCATGTTTCACAATGTAGATTGCGGATTGCAAAACCCCCTATTTGCTTTATATTTCTCTTTCACTTTCATCTTTTCGCATTCTGCAATGTGGATTGCAGATGGGGGAAAGTCCTTATTTTCTAATATTTTCCTTTCACTTTTCACTTTCAGCACACTACAATGTGGATTTCAGATTGTGGTAACCCATATTTAAACACCTTTTCCCTTTTTATTTTCCACCTTCTGCAATGGGATTGCGGATTCCGGAAACCTTTATATTTCCACAAATTTTATTTTTTTCTTTCTACATTCTGAAATGCGGATTGTAGATTGCAGAAACTCTTATAATTTTATAAATTTTACCTTTCGTTTTCCGCTTTCCGCATGCGGGTTGCGGAAACACTCACATTTTTCCCAGTTTTATCCTCTGCTTTTTTCTTTCTGCAATGTGGACTGCGGATTGCGGAAACACTTAATTCCTTTATAGTTTGAATCCCACTTTCCACTTTCTGTAATGTGGATTGCGCATTGCGTAAAGTCCTTATCTTTATTATATTTTTAACCCTAGTTTCCGCTTCTGCAATGCGGATTACGAGTTGATAAAATGCTCCCCTTCCTTATAACTTTTTTCTCTGTTTCCACTTTCCACAATGCATATTACGGGTTGCAAAAATACTCCATGTTCCTTATAAATTTTGTTCTGCTTCCCGCTCCTGCTACGTGGATTGTGGGTTGCGGAAGAACTTGAATTCTTTATACATTTTTAGTGTAACATACCCCAAATACCTGAATAACTTCTTGAAGTTGGAAGTATAAAATTTATTTTTCTAAAAGCATTTAAGTACACCAAATAAATTATTTACTCATTGTTTATTTAATGATAACCATTCTTTTAGAATTAGGACATACCAGATACAATCGCTTTAATGCTTCCCCACATAAACAAATCTTATTGAATAATATATTAAGACACACACGTTACATTAGTTGCATGACGATCCTTTGAATGAGATAACGATTACCAATTATGCATGTCCTTTGACTATGGTTAACATCCTCCATATAAAGATACCACATTTTATACGTGATCTCCTGGGTGCAATCGTCAGAGATGAGGTAAGAGTCTCATGAGTGGAGAAAATAACAAAAATTATATTTGTTTTAGATGATAAAGGAAAACTATTTTTAAAACATATGCACAAATACAATTGATTTACTATACATTATTTTTCGAGAGCTATCCCAATGTATTTCCACCATTAGGATACAACTTCTGTAGCCACCACTCAATATACATATTAGTGTTATAAATCATATTATAAATCCAAAGAAAAAAGTAACCTACATACTAAGCTTGAAAACAAGATAAAATAAATTCCCTAACAAAGCTAACCATTATAGATACTACTTTAATCTGAGGAAAGCTTGTGCGACTAAAAGCATGACTACAACTTTCCTCCCAATGATAGGTTTCATTTGACGTATGCTTATCCATCTAAATCCACCCTCGAGCTGGGTGATGAATCCACCAAGGTAAGTTTATAGACAAACTCTCAAAGCTTCAAGTTAAGATAGTATTGTAAACAAATGGATACTTTTCCTATAAGTATGAGACTTATAGTTCTTAGTCATCATAACATTTGGATTTTAAAACCATTAATCATGAATAAACCCTCTTCATGTTTTTCCCATAACAAAAGGACATGTGAACAATATTACTTAATTGAATTGATACACCTATCTAGCCAAAATTCAAGAGTGTGTTAGTAAGCAATGTATCCACCATTCTATAACAACATTTTACCTATAAGTTTACTTATCCCAAAAAGTATTTATAATTTACCTATATATTCAAGAGGGTAATCTCATAAACTATCTAGTAGGATATTCATATACTAAGATGAGGAACTT
>LPNX010400208.1:65653-77561 GCA_001517045.1 Pseudotsuga menziesii
AAATTAAATACAATGGGTTCAAGAGAAATCACAGGTATTTTTAACATGCAAACTACTTCAACAAAAGACATTGGATACCATTCCAAATCACACACACATTTAGGATGTGACTACTTCAACACAATACATTACATACCATTCCAAATCGTGAACACATTGAACATGCGACTACTTCAACACACGTAAATAATGTTTATATAAAACACATGCAAGATATTTATAAAACACATGAATCTAAGTTCAAACCTGATCTTCTCCAAATCGTAGGCATCAATCTCAATTTTGTATTCAGATCCAATATATATATATATATATATATATATATATATATATATACAAACCAATTTGCTGGAAATCAAATACTTCTTCCAACTCTTGGAAAAAAACACATGCAATAATAAATCATGCAATTCTCATTTTACATGTTTCAGATCTTATCGCACGCAACTCAAATCTTGTTCAGATCTACTCCAGAATTGAATCACAATCGCATGCAAACAATCGCTATTCATATCATAATACATTTCTTAAAAGAAATCGTAGACTTAATCTATACATTCAAATCCAAAATGTATTAAATCCATTCATATCATAATACATTTCTTAAAAGAAATCGCAAGCATAATCTATACATTTAGATCCAAAATGTATTAAAATCCATTTAGATCACAACACAGTTCTTAAAAGAAATTGTAGGCATAATCTATAAATTCAAATCCAAAATGTCTAAAATCGATTCATATCACAATACATTTCTTAAAAGAAATGGTAGACATAATCTATACATTGAGATCCAAAATCTATTAAATCCATTCAAATCACAATACTTTTCTTAAAAGAAATCACAGGCATAATCTATACATTTAGATCCAAAATCTATTGAAAAGGAATCGCATGCATCAACTAATGCAGATCCAAAATCTATTGAAAAGGAATATCGCATGTATCTTCTAAAAATATGATTTGTATGGAGAGATATTCATCAAACAAAACATAAGAGTTCTATCCTTTACAGACTAGATCTACACAGCGGTTTGAATGCATCATACTTACAGTTTTGAAATAACTAAGTTGTAGGAATCAAAACTTGGAGCAATTAACTCGTAGGCTTCAAACACTATCTAGCTATCAATGCAAATGTAGAAATCTTCAAATGCATCAGAGAAACAAAGGTGTCAAAAATCGGATCAGGACTCATCATATCTCTTTTGGATGAAAGATAATAAGGATTACACCCTCTTCCATAAAATATTCCACTGCTCAAAATTTCCATCCCAACAAGCCCTTCTCGATATCATTTAGGGAATCCCCCCCCTTTCTTAGAAAATCATGAGTCTTAAAAGGAAAATATTTTTCTTTAAAATATGCCAAGTGGCAGCAGTCACACTCCATGTTTCACTTTTTAGGAAAGGTGTTCCTCTTGTCCCTTATCATGCTAATTGATCAACATGCATCATTCTCCATTTAAAGTGGTAAGTGTTTTTTCAACTGTAATATAGGTATGTTAAAGTTTCCTCAACACATGCTATTAAATTTATAAATATATTTATATATTTATATATAACAAAGCAGTATAATTGTTTAATTAAGCCATACTCATAGTTCTTTTAAATAATCTTAAAATCTATTTTCTAAGGTAAGAAATTGTATAATAGAGAACTATACATGATTAATTGAGTAATACTCATAATTCCTTAAAATATTATTTTCTAAAGGAAAGAAAATAGGACTAATTTTAATTTGTTTTTTTTAAGTGTCATTATGGATCTTCCTTGGCATGATTTCCAAAATCAAGATAGGTAATATTAAAACTTAGGGTAGCCATCTAATTTCATTTAGGAGTAACTAGCGCTAAAATATTCCTGCTAATAGGAGTTCCATATTAGCATGCGACTAATAATTTTTACTCTACTGTTAATATCAAGTGAACACCCATTCATCAATGACACAAAGATGACACCTCTCATCAATGCCATGAATTCCCTAGAAAAAAATTCCCCCCCTCTAGTAGATTTATCCCCAATCATCGTCTTAGTCGTGCAAAGCTTTCTTCTCCCTAACATTATCAATTTCGTCCATAATTTGATGAGGTTAGGTTTAGTACTTATCGTTCTTTTACTTACACTTCTCATTTTCCAGTCATTTACTAACGGGATGTTACATTTAGAATTCCATAGGCCTTCCGACCCAAGGTTTTTCACCTAACTCCTGTGTTTTTTAGAAGGACAAAGGAGTTTCCAACCCTTAATGGAATAAGGAATTTAAGTCGATTGAGATACCTAGGAAATAACGGGATTAGGTATTTTGGTGGTGTACATTGGCCAAATCCTAAGAACTTTAGCAGCCAAGATCCCCTTCACAGTTATTTCCTCCCTTAGGAATTTTAGGTATTAGATAGGGGCTTCACTAACAGGAAAAGGGCTAAAACCAAGAGAGCACAATTGCTTCCCTACCAGGGATCCCTTAGACTGGCTTAACAAGGAATCATACTGCATCCTAGTAGCTCTTTACAGAAACAACATTATCCCATTTGAGAAACCATATTACCAAATACATATCACAGTCATTCAAAACAGAGCATGAGTATACAGTATCTCACTAGAAACATTTTCATCAATAATCCTATAACTTGTACTTATTATTTCATTAACATTGAACTCATATTAAGACATGTACAGGCATACCCCAAGCTTAATAAAATTGTAGGAAATATTTACCCAGAAATGGAACTTGTTTGTAACGTGACCTGCAATGAAACGAGAACAACCACATTCCATGCAACCATAGATTAGGAACATATATTCTCTGTCATCAATCTCCCACAAGATAAACTATGCATGCCAAGATCGTGTACAGCTAATCTGAGTTCATTTTTCCCAATATAAATAAGTTTCCTAACACAAATTTCTCATGCAACAAGTATTTCTCTCAACTCTTTCCTAACATGGAGTGTTCACACAACAAGAGTTCATTCTTTCCCAGCATACTTAGCAGTGCCCTACCCCCTTGAATATGCTCTCTTATAGTTTGGTTTCCTAGGCCTTACTTTGCAGATACAGTCCACTCCCCAAGGAATCCTTGTTAACCACCGTGCCCATATTTTCTCCATGGTCTATCCGATCTTATTTTGTGGCTACGATCCATTCTTTATTGAATATTCAATAATCATAGTGCCTTGATTCCTCTAGGCTTTCTTCGGTGCCATTAATGAATTCTGATGCCTAGTGTACTTTCTTGAGCTTTACTACTCTACATCTCCTCCTCTTGCACACATAGTCTCTTCTTTAATGTGTCTATCCCTTTCATTTATATTTTCATTAAAGGAATAAATGTAGTGGTTACAATTATCTTCTAGGGACCGTATGGGAATATTTTGCAATCATACAAACTTATCAAAATACCGTCGAGATTAAATATTACAAATAATGTTTATAAATCGGGGGATATTACAACAATTGACTATTGCATTAAGGGACTCCAAATCACTTCTTAAAAACATATTATTGTAATGCTAGAATTTGTTTCTTTTTATTCCACAACATTTAATCCACTAATTTTCATACACATACATTATTTCAAACTTCATTGTAAGTAACTTGTTCTCTAACTATTTTCTTTTTCAATAGGAATAAAAGCATTTTATGCTAGTGATTTAATACAAAGTATCCAACTAAATTGGTATTAATGAGACACACCTTTTATTACTATTAATCATTAACTAAAATGAAAATTTGGAAACATAGAATATTTACAACATTGGAGTGATCATTTATGCTTAGAATGTAATTTCAAAAAATGTTTGTTTAGATATTGTACTCGTGATCCTTTTAGAAGATTCTTATCTATTGTTTGCATTTTTATCCTATGACTATGGAAGAGGTTGTTGGAGTAGGATAGCCATTAGACAAAAACACTTAGGTATTAATATTCGCTACAATCACCAAAGTTTAGATGCAGAAAGGGGTTTAACCCATTTCACAAAACTCATGGGTAGAACTCGACACAAATGCCAACAATATCCCATAGTTCCTTCCAGTTTAGTTTACGAGACTCAACTTCTATAGAATGTCATAAAACAAATACATGAAATAACTTATGAGCTTTATGCAAATGAGGTGGAAATGCAGGATCATATGCAAAGGGTCCAACTTTCTCCAGAATTTCAAAGGGTCCTATGAATCGAGGTGAAAACTTTATCCCCTTTCCAAACCTAATGGTACCCTTAATAGGCCTTATTTGGATAAAAATTGTAGATCCATCTTTATAGTTTCAATCAACCGCACATCGGCATAACTATTTTTCCTATACTGAGCTTCCTTTAATCATTGTCTAATCTCAATCACTTGGTATTCCATCTCCTGAATCAACTCAAGTCCTATAACCACTCGGTCCTCTAACATTTCCCAACTCAATGGTGTTTTGCATGGCCTCTCATATAAGGATTGATAAGGTGGAATACCAATTGAGCTATGGTAATTATTATTCTAAGTAAATTCTACTAAGGATAATTGTTTTTCCCAATGGGCCTACTGATCCATTGCATACTTCCTAAGCATGTACTCCATCACCGAAATCACTCTCTTTGTCTATCCATTTGTTTTTGGATCATAATTTGTGCTTAAATTCAACAAAATTCCTAAGGCTAACTGCAAACTTGTCTAAATCTTGGACATGAATCAAACATACCTATATGAGATAATATTCCCAGGAAACCCATGAACATGAAAACTTTCATTTATGAATACTCACGTAAAATATGCAACATCATAGGTATCTTTAACTGGAATAATGTGAGCAGTCGTGTTCAATTTATCAACGATAAGCATAATGGTAACATTCTTATGATAGGTAAGAGGAAATACTACCACAAATTCCATCGTAATAACATCCCATTTTGACATAGGAATGTCGTGTGGTTGCAACAGTCCTTTCAAGTGGCGATGATCAACTTTTACCTGTTGACACTCGGGGAACCTAACAACAAATTTGACCACGTCTTGCTCCTTCTTCCCAAAAGAAGAGTTATTTCATATCTACATACATCGTATTTACTCTGGGATGCGAACAATAGACTTATATGTGGGATTCCTTAAGTATAGTTTCTCTAATATCACCTTCCTCAGGGATATGCATTCTCCCTTGATATCACAACAAACCATCTGCTTCTAGTTCAGACCATTCGAACTTAGGTTCCACTTTCGTCCCATGTTAGAGTGTTGATGAGACCCTTAGGTACCAAATATCTCCAACTATTTTCCATAATACTCTCTCCTTCAAATATACTTTTAAAGGTATGAGAGATAATTGGTTTTCTTCATAAGGCATCCACTACTACATTCTCCTTCCCTTTGATGTACGAAATACCAAAATCATACTCGCTGATAAATTCACTCTATCGCCTATTCCTAGCATTTAGGTTTCTTCGAGTGAATATGTACCTCAATATTTGGTGATATTATTTGATCTCAAAGCTTCTCCCAGCAAGGTAATGTATCCAAATATTTAGGGATAACATCCCTACTGCTAATTCTAAAACATGGGTAGGGTGATTCTATTCATAAGGTTTTAAACTTAATGATGCATAAGCTATTACTCCAAATTTTTGCGTTGACACAACACCCAAGACCTATCTTGAGGCATCTGTGCAAACTGTAAATTCCTTCCCCATATAGGGAACCCATAGCATCAGTGCACTTGTTAGTAATTCTTACAGTTTAGTGAATGTGACATCACATTCCCCAATCCATTCAGTTTTGATTCCCTTGTATGCTGCAAGGTTTTTATGTGTTTCACAATTTTTTAGAATCCTTGCACAAAGATTCTATACTACCATGTAAACCTGTCAAGCTCCTTACTTCATGTGTATTCTGTGGAATGGGTCAATCCATTATGGAATTTTCCTTTCTAGGGTCGACTAAAATCTCTTCTATGGAAAGTATATGTCCTAGATAATGGATCTCCTTCTGATAAAAGGAACACTTGGACAACTTACCATAAGAATTGTGTTCTATTAAGCATAACAACACCATTTGCAAGAGTTTCTCATGCTCTTTCTCATTCTTGGAATAGATAAGGATATCATCCAAGAATACTTGCACAAAGAAATCTAATCTTTTTTCTAAATACACAATTGATGAGGCTTACAAATATTGTCGCCGCATTGGTCAAGCCAAAGGGTACAACCACAACCTCATAGTTCCCAAATCGAGTTCAAAATGTTGTCTTAGGTATATCACCTTATTTGATCCAAATTTGGTGGTAACTTGATCATAGGTTGATCTTTGAAAAGATCTCCCCCCCTTTAATTTGATCATAGATTGATCTTTGAAAAGACCCATGTGTCTAAATTGAAGATGGATTTGTATGGACTAAAAGAAGCACCGAGGACATGGTATGACAGGATGGATAGATTCCTGACGAGCTTGGGATTTACCAAGAGTAAAGAAGATTCCAACCTCTACTTCAAGGTTGATGATGAAATACATGTGGTACCTTTTCTATATGTCGATGACTTGTTTATAATAGATGAAGAGAAACTCATAACATATCCAAGGAGGAGAATTTCTACAGAGTTCGAGATGAAATACTTATATATGATGCACTAATTCTTAGGCATGGAGGTGTGGTCATTAGAGGAAATTTCAACTCAAAATGGGCCTTTTAAATTTGATTCAAATTCCATGTCATCATGTGTTATCCAATGAAATTGATTTAAATTTGAATTACCGTATAGGTCTTAAACACTTTTTTAATATAAATTTGGGGATAGGTATCATAAAAAAACCTACTTTTTTTTGTTTGTATTTTCGACATATCTCCCTGTGTTTTTACTCAAATTTCGATCGGGAGAGCTCGTTGGATGCGGAATTAAATTCCACATCCAACGATTACCCACTTGGCTTACTTTTATGGACCCCACTACCCCACAAAAAAGAAATAACTGAAAAAATGTGATGATGATGTCATCATCAAATTTTTTCAGGTATTTATTGGTTTTGCGGTAGAGGGGTCTATCAAAAGTATGCCTAGTGGGTACTTGTTGGATGCGGAATTAAATTCTGCATCCAATGATCTCTCCCGATCGAAATTTGAGTAAAAACATGGGGAGATATGTCAAAAATACAAACAAAAAAGTAGTTTTTTTCTTTTCTTCCTCCAAAATTAATAAATATTATTTTATTATTTTAACTATTATTTTATTAATTCTTTTTAGGAGGCCCATTTTGAGTTGAAATTTCCTCTAATGAGAGTGTAGATGGAATATTCCTTGGGAAAGAGAAGTAGGTAGTGGAAATTCTAAAGAGATTCAGAATGTTCGACTACAAGGAAATAACCGCACCTATGGCATCTATCTTGAATATTTTGAGTGATGCTTCATCTAAATCGGCTGATTCCACAATGTATCGTCAGATGATTTGATCATTGATGCATCTGATGAATACGAGACCATACATATGCTTTGCGGTAAACACTTTGAAGCATTTCATGACGGATCCGAGACATGTTCACCTGATAGTTGCAAAGCATGTTTTGAGGGACCTACAAGGTAAAGTTGATTATGGGATCAAATATGGTATGAATTAGAAGATTGGCCTACATGTTATGTTTATTCATACTGGGAAGTTAGCACCACTGATAGGAAGAGAACCTAGGGTTGCTGCTTCAGTTTGGGCTCTGGCATGATCTCCCGGTTCAATAGGAAGAAATTATGTGTGGTGCTGAGTATAACTGAGGTAGAGTATGTTGTCTCTTGCTTAGCTAGTTGCATAGTGTGGTTTCAAAATCTACTGTCTGACTTATTTGATATCCAATTAGATGTTCAACTTGTAACTTCTACAACAATCATAGTTGCATGAAGTTGTCATAAAAACCAGTGTGCCATGACAAGTCGAAGCACATCAAGATCAAGTTCCACTATATTAGGGATATGGTGCAGAGAAAAGCAATGAAGCTCCAATATGTGGAAACGAAGGAGAAAATAGCTAATGTGTTGACTAAGCCTCTAATGAGATTTAATTTCGAGCATATAAGAGAAAGACTTGGTGTCATCCGAATTGAGATCCCTTGAAAGAGGGAGCGATGTGTTTTAACATAGCTAGAGAGACAAGTTGTATGAGCATAACATCTCGGAGAATTTTGTAGGTTGCTCAAACGTGATCAATCCTATAGGTTATCCTTGGATAAGTCTTAATGAATGTAATGTCCCTCTATAACTAAGTGCTAATATGTGCGGGAGAAGTGGTAGAGTTTTTCTTTTTTTTTGTCTTTATTACTACAAGGGGATTCAACCTGTTAGAAATAACCTTTACAAGGAATTTTCATAACCAATATGTCAAAACTCATGTGCATAGCAAAACAATTTACTCAACAGTTTTCTTTAAAGTCTCTTCAACATTATTTATACTCATCAGCATTGCATCATCATAATATCCGGAAACTGACTTATTATGCTTACAATAGAACATTTTTATCACAACCACAATTTCTCTCGACTATCATTTTACAGTGTTACAGTCTATCAGCATATGTACAGAAATAAATAAGGAAAAATAAACATGAAGACCCAACATACAGAGACACAATGCAAACATGAAAGGGACACGGGAGTACGTGGTTCACCTCATCCCCGAGGCTACGTCCACCAAAGCTTGTGTTATATTAATTTATTCAGAGTAGTTTTTACAAGTTCCAAGCACATCCTTTGCCCAAATTCCCCACTGAGAATTTTGCCTTCCAGTTACTTTTCCTTTGTGCAAGTTCCTCCTTGCATATTCTATAAGATATCAAAATTATACAAGAGCATAGGTATTTCTTGAGATAGATGCTGGTACATTCTTTGTCGTACCCGAACTAGTCCGAGGCATGCATATGCTTCTCTGAGGAAATTTAACATCCACAAGGCAAAATAGTGGCAATTACCAACACATAACCCTAAACCATTTAATCTTGTAGTATTAAAACAGTGAATGCTTTCGCACTCTGATCACAGAATCAAGGGGATAGCTTTCTGATCTGCAACAAATAAGCAAATCAACAGAAAGGTGTGTACATATATTCATAAACCAGAATTGAAATCAACTAAAGATTTTGCCGCTCGATCACGGAAAATAAGGGAATAGATTTCTGATTTGCCACGAAGGAACAGTCAGCAGGAAGCTGTGCATATGCATTCATAAATCAGAATTAAAAGACAAACTAGAACCAAACAGAGATCAAATAAGAAAAATCTTATCCCAAGTCCAACCTACATCATGTAGATGCCACAGGTTTCTAGTCTAGAAAAAATACCAGCCATGGCTATATTAGAAAACAAAGGCGGAGCCGGAAAACTACTTCGATTCAGTAGCACCAATCGATTTACCAGCATGATAAATCTTCCAGGCCACAAGTCGCTATGGCCTAAAATCTAGGGAATTAAAGTCTTGAAACAAAAAATCAGTAGCATAAAGGCTGAACCCTTATCTGCTTGCATCCCGAATAATAGTATATAGCTTCCATTATTAAAACCGCTAGGTCATTTGGACAACGCAGGCAGATCTTGCTACTATAATAATATTTACTATTTCTAACCTAAAAGTTCCAACCCAGAGATATATTCAACGCAGTCTCTCCTGCTATTTGCCATCAAGGTACCTGGAATACAACTCTACACAATATCCAGGCAAAAATGAAAGACAAAGTGGTCTATACAGAAGATAAATTCCCATTCTATACACAGTCAAAACCCCATTCATTCGCAGCCATACATGTAGGATCTCATGGATCTGGTTCCATAGGAGATTCCAAGGTTAAAACAGGTAATCACCGCTGCAAGGTATGACATTTGGGATCTGATTCTAGAAAAATAAATCCGGCATACTAACACTGAAATGTATACCATTCAGCGACTGCCAGAACATGGTTCAAGGAATATGAATTTACAAATATAAGTTTTATAGCCAAGACATTCGTAAGTTTCATGATTAGTATTTAAAGAGATAGAGACTTTTATACCCAAAGCCACGGTACAGTGCTCATCGCTAGACGTGAAGGGAATTTCCCTTTATTCTACCGGTTGTATCTATGAAACCGTGAGGACACATATCCAACGCAATTGCCTGTTAATCAATCCTAACACAGCTCTTTCGATACCCAGTAGGCAACCAGTCTCAGAGTCCGGCACAAAAAGAAAATACTAATCGGCAGGTTTGGAATAGATGTTCTCCTTGAAAGCAGCGAGCTAGGTCGCACGATTCAACAGATAGGAAGATGTAAAGCAACAAGGAAATCGGTAGGAAAAGGACACCATGGTTTTCTTTAGAAAACTCGACCTGTAACTCCTAGTTCTCAAAGCTACAAAACCCTGTCATACTCAACACGCAATCCAACTTCTGGAGACACAGGTACAATATAGTAAAACAATGGGGCATACGATTCAAACATGACACATATCAGACAAGATAGATATCACATAACTGTTGGTAAGGCGTGTAACCATCAACAATGTAGGCTCGGTTATGATGGTAGAGACACATTGCAGCTGAGTGGAGCATCTCAGAATAAAACGCAGGTAAGGGTTTGAGCCTTCAAAATCAAGGCAACCAAAAAGACAGGTCATGTTCTTTACTGCTCGTATTCCTAGGTTCATATCTACATATCCAGACAAAGGGGTTATTAAAATTACATAGATACTTCAATATCCAACAAGATATGATCTAAGCACTCTTGAATCCCTCTGTATTCAATACATACAGAGCTATAGCTTAGACAGAGGGATTGCACGCAATAGGTCCTTCTGTTGAACCAAAACCACATGCGTCTAAGTTTTCTGAAATGAAATAATCCAAAAAACGTACCATGCTGACGCCACAACAATTTCGATCGATACCCTTTAAAATGAGCTGGCTCAGTATGTTGCTCCACATCTTGCACAGATCGCATGCCTCCGCTGGCAGCCATCCCTCTCTCTCTTCAGATCGCCTAGGGATCGTCCTGTTCCAAAGACTGGAGGTCCTATCTCCTTCAAAACGCATATATCCCTCTCCTCCTCTAGATCTAAAACAAAAACACTGATATCATCGCCAACCATAAACGCAGAGATCCATTCTCCACACACAACGTTTTTTCCCTTCCATCGAAGAGAGCCCTCCTCAAAACCCTGGCGTTACCACGTTTTAAGCTTATCATTTCTGGGTATGCTGCCACCATGGGCGTTTCGACAAATTCCAGTAATTAAGGCCTCCAAAATGGGGCATTCATGATCAACGGATACTAGGTTCAAATCAGCTGTAACGCCTCCTCAAAATTCCAGGCAAAGTCCAGGCATTACCATAACGCCCCCACAGTTAATTTGACATAATCCACGCTGGAAGTCAAATGGAACGTAGTCAAAAGCCATAAATCTTTTGCTATCATTTTTAGGTTTTTCCATAACCCATAATATACATCGAATTCCCTTTTTCTAATATCTATGTGTGAGAGGGGTCAGTCTCTCATATGGGGCTGCATTATTATATGCACGATCTACAAATAGACTATGCACGTTGTAACCTTGGGTGCTCAAATCCCACAATATAAATAACAAGAGCAAACTGCATGGACTCCTGAGAAAAAGCCTGCCAGTACGACTGGCATCTGTACATGAATGGAGATGTTGTTTGATATGAACGAGAAGTCTGTCACCATCCTGAGAGATGGGGAGGAATCTCAGCAGTCGGAAAGGGAAGTAAAGGAGGATAGAGCAAGCATGTTAAATTGTCTCCCTAAACTAATGATAATAATGACAGCGCATGTCATACCTCCTCATACTTGCAACACATGCACGTGTGCCCAGCCCAATGTACGCACGCGAATCAACTCTATTCATTCTCTACCCGGCTTTGCCAGAACACTCATAATAACAGTATAGGTTTGAATACTGTCTTCAATT
>LPNX010400208.1:83997-115626 GCA_001517045.1 Pseudotsuga menziesii
TTTTTCACCATGTTCCATAACTGTAGCTAACATTGCAGGTTCTATAGATAAACATAAATACATATCTCAACTGCGTATCTCCATCGCACATAAAATGTTTCTTCGCTATTATAATAATGTTAGAATGTCTCAAGTGTCTTTGATTATCTTGCGATGGGAGTAACCTCATTCTTGTGAGGGTTTTCTACTCCTCGAGGACTCATTTATGTTTCGTTTCCTATATTTACGATCGTAGTCGTTCTTAGGTTTTCAAGGTGCGAGGGGGATATTACAATGAAGATCGTAGGTTATCCATGGATGTAATCAGTCCTGATGCATTCTATGTTAGAAATAACTGATGCAAGATATCTCACATGGGAAATGTGACAGGTTGTCCGAGAGGGAAAAATATTGGTGAAGAAGGATGCTAATATGTAATCAGTCTTGTAGGTTTTCCTCGTATGTAATCAATACAAAAAAATATCATAGGTTATGCTTGGAAGTAATCTGTTCTGTCACAGGTTATTTGAGTGTAAAATGAGACCTGGTGCGGTATGCAAGTTACTTGAATGTAATAAGTCCTATGGTTTTTATGAGTGTTAAATGAGACTTGGTGTGGTATACAGGTTACTCATATGTAATACACCCAAAAGTTTGTTTGAACGTAAAATATACTAGATGCATGTTGTTCAAATGTAATAAGTCCTTGAGGTTGACTAGAGAACATACGTTCTAATGTAGAATTTTGTTTGGTCATAATTTGTCCTTACATATATATCTATATATATCTGTTCCCATGTTGATAAGATAAGGTCATGAAGCATACAAGGTGCAGCTAGGCGGTTCTACTGATAAAACGCATGTTGACCATGTAGAAATGTAATTCATTGAGTGTGCTCCTAGGAGATTCTCACATAGTATAATCTCCATGTTGTCTTAATGATGTGAAAATTATCCTGGGTTGCTACTATGGTGAAAGAACACAGGTGGTATGCATCTAAAGATTTGTTCTTTTGTTTTGTTTTGTGCAGGAAAAAAGAGATGATTTGGATACGACAAGATGAAGGTAGGAAAGAAAATTTAATGTCATGGAAATGTAAAGAAGGTCTTGATCTGTTCCTAAGAGATGGATTTGTCAATATGTGATGAAGACCTAGATGAGAAACAAGGTTACACCCATCCTTGAGAGGGATGGCTCTGTAGAAACTTCTGATGACAAATAATATCATTCGATGATCAATAATAAGAAAATGATGGCAACAACTATGATGATGCCTCTATGACTTTGTGATTATGACTCTACGATGAAGACTTGACCATATGTGTTGATGACTATGAAGAGAGAGAACAGTTTTATACTTAAGCGAGAGTGTTGATGTATTTGTAACTTTGAATATATTTTGATGTATATTATCATTGATGTTGTTGTACCCCCATTGGGAATGCATTTAACTTCTTGTGAGATGTATTAATTGTGTGTATACCTTGAGGTACAACCTCTATTGTAAGTCAACGAAATATTCCCCAATGTAAAATCATGTATTATGTATTCAGAGTCTCTCTAGGAGAAGGCATTCCTGTTAGGGAAGACATGTGGGCCTGAGTCTTATGTTTGGTTAGTGACTTGAAAGGGTATAGATAGGGAGGCACTCTCCCTCATTTATACACACCTCACACTCTCAATTTCCCCTGAGAGAGTGAGAGACACTTACGAGGAGAGATAGATAGCTGCTGAAGTATTCTTATTACTGCTTTTGATCATCTTACTATTTTGAGAAAGTTTGCATGATTTTACCCTTTATGGTTTCCCTGGTGAAAATATTTGTGTCTCGTGTAAAGGTGGGTTCATGAAGTTGGGGGACCTGTTAGATGCAACTGATTTTTTAGAAAATTGATCATCTTTATGCTATACATTTTTATTTTCTCAAACATTTCATAAAAAATTACATGTCGCACTACTGGACACTGACTTCTATACACTATAAAAATTCCAATTCATCACGATTACACTAAGACATTGAAAAGATGCACTAAGGTATTTATTCCAGTTTCTGAAGAAGCATGTATTTACCCATTCGTTACAATATGCTATACATAACAATTTTTTTATGAAATATAAAACATAAATAGCATTTTTTCTCCATATTCTAAATGTGTAATTTTTATTTCAAAATATTATATTTTTCTATTTTTTTGTAATTTCTATTGTCCTAACTCCTTAACTCAAAAAATACATTGTTAGTGTTTTTTCCATAACTTTGTCAACTCTTGATCATTTAAGAAAAAACTTGTATGGTGCACTAGAAGACATTGACCTATAGATTCTATAAAAAAACACATTTCATGTTTACTTCATTAAGACCTTTAAAGGTTGCACCCACAAAAGGTGTACCATTTTTTAGGAATGGTCACTTAGATTATAATAAAAAATTTAAAAATTACTAGTTTTATTTTTGAAAAATAGTGATGCACTAGTACGATATGTTCTCTACATTCCTGCAAATATTTGCAGATTGAAACCATCATTTAGGCCCTCAAAGGATGCACCCACAAAAGTGATTGTTAGAAAAAATGAAACTTCACGTAATTATAAAAAATTGCAATACATAAAACTTATATATTCATAAACCTGATTCAATATCCTACATTTCATATTTATTACTCAAGGTAAGATAGTTTATGTAAGTATCTCAAAAAATCAAAGTAAGTTAAGGAATGCTTGATTTTTCAGTTTTCTATTGCATATAATGCACAAAAAGTGACCCTCATTAGCTTGCACTCACTTGTAAATTTTATATCTAATGCATTTTGTTGTACTTGTTATTATTTGAGATAAAGATACTAGATAATCTAATCATATCTAAAGAAAATATAGGATAATTCAGGCCTGGAAGGGTGTCGTAGCCTCCTTCCCATGGTAGTTGGTAAATAGGTTGTCAAAACATCCTTTCAGTAGTAACTGAAAAACCAAGGGGTCGTAGCCTCCTTCAAATGGTAGCTGGTAAATAGGATGTCGAAGCATCCTTCTAGTAGTAGCTGATAAAATAGGGGGTTGAAGCCTCCTTCAAGTAGTATTTGGTAAATAGGGTGTAGTAGCATCCTTGTTTGTAGTATCAACAAGAAACCATTTTTAGAATATGATTATGCAATAATAGAAAGTGTTGGTGGTTTCCCAATTGGGATTCCACGATAAAAGTTGTGTTCTTTCTATCTTGTTGTTTCTCTATGTTAGTAAATAAGTTAAAATGTAATACCCTTGATTTATAAACATTATTGTAATATTAAATCCTGACTATACTTTTTATGAGTTTGGATGATTGTGGAATCCATCCAAACTGTCCATGGACGACAGTTGTACCACTACATTTTTCATTTAATGAAATTTAGGATGAAAGAGAAAATATAGGTTAAAAGAGGAGACTATCCATGCAATAGGGGGAGACGTAGAGTAGTAAACCTCAGGGAAGTACACCAAGCACCGGAACACATTGATGGTGCCGGATAGACCCTCGAGAAATCAAGGCGTAGTGGTGTATGAGGATTCAATGGATAATGAACCGTATCTGTGAAATAATATTGGACAGACACTAGAGAGAATATGGGCACATTGGTTAACGAGGATTCCTTGGGTAATGGACCATAACTGCAAACTAAGACCTTGGCAACCAAACTATACGAGAGCATATGTGAAAGGACGCTGTTGAGTATGCTAGGAAAGGATGAACTCTTGATGTGTGAGCACTCTGTGTTAGGCAAGAGTTGTGAGAAATACTTCCTGCATGAGCACTTTGTGTTAGGAAAATGATTTTTTCCTCAAAAATTGAACTGAGGTCAGCTGTCTCTGCTCTTGGAACGCATAGTTCAGCTCGGGGGTGATTGAGGACAGGGAAGATATATGATGAATATGTGGTTGGGTGGAATGTTGATGTTCTCTTTTCATTACTTCTCTCTTTACAAACATGTTTCATTTCTAGTTTTAAGTTTCTGCAAATCTACTGAGCTCAGGGTATATTTGCATATGTGTAAATGTGTGTTTCAATGATTCTGAAATGAAAAATACCTGTTTTAGTTTTATTGATGAAAATGTTGCTCATGAGTTGGTGTATACTCATACTTTGTGTGGAATGACTGTGACTTGCATTTGGTGATATTGGTTGCTCAAATTGTATACTATTGCTCTATAAAGAGTAACTAGGATGTTGTATGGTTCTTTGTTGAAGCGATTCTAAGGGAACCTTGGTACGCCAATCAATGTGCTCATGAGGGTTTAGCCCTTTTCTTGTTTAGTGAACCCCTTGTTTAATACCTTCAATTCCTAAGGGAGGTTAAAAATATGAACGATAGCTTCACTACTAAATTTCTTAGGAACTGGCCACTGTACACCACCCTAAAATACTTAAGCTTGAGCTTGTCTAATTAAATCATTCATTTTAAGAGATGATTCCTTGAGGGTTGGAAACTCCTTAGTCTTTCCAACAAAACACAGAGAATATAGGTGAAAAACCTTGGGTAGGAAGGCTTGCGGAATCCTATAAATGTATAAATAATTCAAGTGCTTCCACAAACTGCAATCTACAATCCACGTTGTGGCAGTGGAAGCATAGTAAAATTTATAAGAAATTGGAGTGTTTTCTACAACCTGCAATCCGCATTGCGAAAGCAAAAAATAGAGTAAAGCTCATAAGAAAGTGGGGTGGTTCCGCAATCGACATTGTAAAAGAGGAATGCAGAGTAAAAGTTATAAGGAATGGGAGCATTTTCGCAACCCACAACCCGCCTTATAGAAGCGGAAACTAGAGTTAAAAACATAATGAAGATAAGCACTTTTTGAAATCTGCAATCTGCATTATAGAAAACAGAAAGTGGATGACAACCTAACAAATAATTAAGTGTACCTGCAATCCGCAATCCACATTGCAGAAAGCAGAAAGTGGAGGATACAACTAAGAAGCATTTGGAGGTTTATACAATCCACATTACAAAATTTGGAAAGTGGGAAGGATATGTTGTAAATATGTAAAGGTTTCTACAATCCAAAATCCACATTACAGAATGTGGAAAGAGGAAAGGAAAACGATTAAAACATAATGAATATAAGGACTTCCACAATCCGCAATTCACATTGCAGAATGTGAAAAGGGGAAAGTGGAAGAAGAAATATAAATAAAATATGGGGTTACCGCAATCAGCAATCTGCATTGTGGAATGTAGAAAGAGGAAAGTGGAAGACATAATCTAAATAAAATACAGGGTTACCGCAATCCATAATCCACATTACAGAATGTAGAAAGAAGAAAGTGGAAAGGAAAATATAAAGAAAACAGGGGGTTTCCACAATCCACAATCCATATTGTAGAATGCGGAAATAGGAAAGTAGAAGAGAAAATATAAAGAAAGTATCATTTTTCACAATCGCTTTCCGCATTTCGGAAGCGAAAATGCGGAAGTGTAAGATCCTAAAGAGGTAAGCAAGTTTTGCAATCCACAATCTGCATTACAGAAGCGAAGTTGCAGAAGGGAGTTTTTGTTTACGGAAAGGACTTGTTATTTGTGGAAGGACTGTGTAGAAACAATTAAGCTTAAGAATAAATTTTATAGGAAGAATTCATGGGCGATGTTTTATGTGAGAGAATTTTTTTTCTATATATGTATTTTAGCAGGATTATATGGGTATGTTACATAAAAGTTGTTTTTATTGTTAAAATTTATTAATATTGATTAACTCCCCCCACCCCCCACCCCTCTCAGGTTTGTCCAATATTCCATCAAAACATTAAAAGTTGTGGTTAATATTGTACATGGAAACTAACGCACAATTTAAACGGGATGAGTGATAGTCATACAACTATGGAACTGAAGTGGAAAGACGACATAGACTTCAAAAACATAATGGAATGCTAGTAAGCATTATTTAGAGATTTATTAATTGCTTTCAAATACACTTTTATGATGTTTGGGAAAGCACAGGATCTATAAGAAGCACAATTTCCAAAATTGATCATTCGATGATGTGATAACACTAACAACAATAGAAACAAATTATGTAAAAATAATATTTTGTTAATGCTAGTTCTATAAGGAGGGTTGGAGGTATTACCTATTGTTTATCATAAAAAATTAGGAGTTGTGGGAGGGATTTTCTAATGCATGCTCCTTAAGTTGTGTGATGATGATGGTCAATTGCTTGCACAAAAGTTTGATTGATGTAGTTTACACTTTCGCTTATGGCTTATATCGATTTTTGGGTGAATATAGTTCACACTTTAGGATACTCTACTAGAGGATTGATATTAGGTGGAAGATAGTTGTGAATAAGAAGAAGAGCATGTAGTTTAGGATGTCATGGAAGTTAGTTATAAAAACTTTGCAATTCATATGTGTGTTAAAATGATTTCTTATGTGTGATAAAATGGGTATACCATGAAATCAATATTGTGTTATTCTGAAATAATTAGAATTATTGTTAAATGACATGTTAACTAATTTGTTCACATGGATTCTCAGATGACAACATATAGGAAATATGCATTAGAACAACATATTGTTATAAGTACATGAACGAGCTGTGTATGCACCGACTACACCTACATACCTTGTGTACACTAGTATTACTCCATCTATAGATTATATATTAAGGTGTGAATTATAAATTATGTGTATTAGGTTAATTATGGGTATTTTTAATAACTATTAAAATTTTAAAATATTAATTATAAACCTTCTGCATGTTAGATAAAGAATTTACTTTCTTGTTCTTTATAAGAAGATATGCCACATTCATATCAATAATATTATTTGATTTTACGTTTAGGTGAAAATTATTGGAATACATGTTTAGATAAGGTTGTTATATGTAATTTATTATTTATTCCTCCTCTTAGGATAGTGGGATCTACTCCTCCCAAAAAGGAAGAGGTGATGGAGGAAATTTGATAAACAGGAAAGAGGTATGGGAGAAAGGGGTTGGTTTTTATTAGGGATTTTTTAGGAGAATGAAAGGAAAAAACTTAGGGGAGATGGGAGATGAAGTTGAATTTGAGAACCCGTGGTGGAAACTAGGAGATATAAATTAGAGGGGAGTTTGAATTTAAGATATAATGTAGGTATTGTTGTTACCGATCAGACCACGAGAATGGAGTGATAGGACACCCATGGGTTTCCTAGAGCTAGTAGCTAGATAAGTTTCTAGTTGGTTAGAAGGACAAATCTGAATTTCGAAACACTTGAATCACTTGACTGATTCAACAAGATGAAAACAATCTAATCAGGTCTCTAAAAGATGGATGCATACATCAAATAGAGTTGATGTATTTTCCTTATTATATCCTAATATTTTGTTGTTGTCATTTATAAAATGTTTAAATAAGATTTTGTTGTTGTTAAATGTTATAATTGTATTTAAAATTGTTGTTGTTATATTTGATATCTAATCATATGTTATTTATTCAACTTAAATTACACTTTTATTACACTTTAGTGTGTTTTCCATAACTTTTTCAACTCTTGATCATTTAAAAAAAAACTTGTATGGCGCAGTAGAAGACATTGACCTATACAATCTATAAAAAAACACATTTCATGTTTACTTCATTAAGACCTTTAAAGGTTGCACCCACAAAAGGCATACCATTTTTTAGGAATGGTCACTTAGATAATTATAAAAAATCTAAAAATTACTAGTTTTATTTTTGAAAAATAGTGATGCACTAGTGTGATATGTTCTCTACATTCCTACAAATATTTGTAGATTGAAACCATCATTTAGGCCCTCAAAGGATGCACCCACAAAAGTGATTGTTAGAAAAAATGAAACTTGACATAATTATAAAAAATTGCAATACATAAAACTTATATATTCATAAATGTGATTCAATATCCTACATTTCATATTTATTACTCAAGGGAAGATATTTTATGGAAGTATCTCAAAAAATCAAAGTAAGTTAAGGGATGCCTGATTTTTCAGTTTTCTATTGCATATAATGCGCAAAAAGTGACCCTCATTAGCTTGCACTCACCTGTAAATTTTATATATTATAAATTTTGTTGTACATGTTATTATTTGAGATAAAGATACTATATAATCTAATCATATCTAAAGAAAAAATAGGAGAACTCAGGCCTAGAAGCGTGTCGTAGCCTCCTTCCCATGGTAGTTGGTAAATAGGGTATCAAAACATCCTTTTAGTAGTAACTAAAAAACCAGGGGGTTGTAGCCTCCTTCCAATGGTAGTCGGTAAATAGGATGTCGAAGCATCCTTCCAGTAGTAGCTGATAAAATAGGGGGTTGAAGCCTCCTTCAAGTAGTAGCTGGTAAATAGGGTGTAGTAGCAACAAGAAACCATTTTTAGAATATAATTTTGCAATAATACAGAGTGTTCGTGGTTTTCCAAATTGGGATTCCACGATAAAAGTTGTGTTCTTTCTATATTGTTGTTTCTCTATGTTAGTAAATAAGTTAAAATGTAATACCCTTGATTTATAAACATTATTGTAATATTAAATCCCAACTGTACTTTTTATGAGTTTGGTTGATTGTGGAATCCGTCCAAACTGTCCCTGGAGGACAGTTGTACCACTACATTTTTCCTTTAATGAAATTTAGGATGAAAGGGAAAATCCAGGTTAAAAGAGGAGACTATCCATGCAATAGGGGGAGACGTAGAGCGGTAAACCTCAAGGAAGTACACCAAGCGCTAGAATGCGTCGATGGTGCCGGATAGACCCTCGAGAAATCAAGGCGTAGTGGTGGATGAGGATTCAATGGATAATGGACTGTATCTGTGAAATAAGATTGGACAGGCACTAGAGCGAATATGGGAACATTGGTTAACGAGGATTCCTTGGGTAATGGACCATAACTGCAAACTAAGACCTTGGAAACCAAACTATAAGAGAGCATATGTGAAAGGACGATGTTGAGTATGCTAGGAAAGGATGAACTCTTGATGTGTGAGCACTCTGTGTTAGGCACGAGTTGTGAGAAATACTTCCTGTGTGAGCACTCTGTGTTAGGAAAGTGATTTTTTCCTCGAAAATGGAACTGACGTTAGCTGTCTCTGCTCTTGGAATGCATATTTTAGCTCGGGGGTGATTGAGGACGGGGCAGATATATGATGAATATGCGGTTGGGTGGAATGTTGATGTTCTCTTTTCATTACTTCTCTCCTTACAAACATGTTTCATTTCTAGTTTTAAGTTTCTGCAAATCTACTGAGCTCAGGGTATATTTGTATATGTGTAAATGTGTGTTTCAATGATTCTGAAATGAAAAATACCAGTTATAGTTTTATTGATGAAAATGTTTCTCATGAGTTGGTGTATACTCATACTTTGTGTGGAATGACTGTGACATGCATTTGGTGATATTGGTTGCTCAAATGGTATACTATTTCTCTAGAAAGAGTAACTAGGATGTTGTATGGTTCTTTGTTAAAGCGAGTCTAAGGGAACCTTGATACACCAACCAATGTGCTCATGAGGGTTTAGCCCGTTTCTTGTTTAGTGAACCCCTATTTAATACCTTCAATTCCTAAGGGAGGGTAAAAATATGAAGGAGAGCTTCGCTACTAAATTTCTTAGGAACTGGCCACTATACACCACCCTCGAATACTTAAGCTTGAGCTTGTCTAAGTAAATCATTCGTTTTAAGATGTGATTCCTTGAGGGTTGGAAACTCCTTAGTCTTGCCAAGAAAACACAGAGAATATAGGTGAAAAACCTTGGGTTGGAAGGCCTGCGTAATCCTACAAATGTATAAAGAATTCAAGTGCTTCCCCAAACTGCAATCTATAATCCACGTTGTGGGAGTGGAAGCAGAGTAAAATTTATAAGAAATTGGAGTGTTTTCTATAACCTGCAATCCGAATTGTGGAAGCGAAAAATAGAGTAAAGGTCATAAGAATGTGGGGTGGTTCCGCAATCCACACTGTAGAAGAGGAATGCAGAGTAAAAGTTATAAGTAATGGGAGCATTTTTGTAACCCACAAACCGCCTTACAGAAGAGGAAACCAGAGTTAAAAACATAATGAAGATAAGTACTTTTCGAAATATGCAATCTGCATTACAGAAAACAAAAAGTGGACAAAAACCTCACAAATAATTAAGTGTACCTGCAATCCGCAATCCACATTGCAGAAAGCGAAAAGTGGAGGATAAAACTGAGAAGCATTTGGAGGTTTATACAATCCACATTACGAAATTTGGAAAGCGGGAAGGATATGTTGTAAATATGTAAAGGTTTCTACAATCCAAAATCTGCATTACAGAATGTAGAAAGAGGAAAGGAAAACGGTTAGAACATAATGAATATAAGGCCTTCCACAATCCACAATTCACATTGCAGAATGTGAAAAGGGGAAAGTGGAAGAGTAAATATAAAGAAAATATGGGGTTACAGCAATCAGCAATCTGCATTGCAGAATGTAGAAAGAAGAAAGTGGAAGAGGAAATCTAAATAAAATACAGGGCTACCGCAATCCATAATCCACATTACAGAATGTAGAAAGAAGAAAGTGGAAACGAAAATACAAAGAAAATAGGGGGTTTCCACAATCCACAATCCATATTGCAGAATGCAGAAATAGGTAAGTATAAGAGAAAATATAAAGAAAGTATGATTTTTCGCAATCTGCATTCTGCATTTCGGAAGCGAAAATGCGGAAGCGTAAGATCCTAAAAGAGATAAGCAAGTTTTGCAATCCACAATCTGCATTACGGAAGCGAAGTTGCAGAAGAGAGTTTTTGTTTACAGGAAGGACTTGTTATTTGTGGAAGGACTGTGTAGAAACAATTAAGCTTAAGAATAAATTTTATAGGAAGAATTCATGGGCGATATTTTATGTGAGAGAATTTTTTTTCTATATATGTATTTTAGCAAGATTATATGGGTATGTTACATAAAAGTTGTTTTTTATTGTTAAAAGTTATTAATATTGATTAACACCCCCCCTTCCTCCCCCCTCTCATTTTTGTCCAATATTCCATCAAAACATTAAAAGTTGTGGTTAATATTGTACATGGAAACTAACACACAATTTAAACGGGATGATTAATAGTCATAAAACTATGGAACTGAAGTGGAAAGATGACATAGACTTCAAAACATAATGGTATGCTAGTAAGCATTATTTAGAGAGTTATTAATTGCTTTCAAATACACTTTTAGGATGTCTGGGAAAGCACAAGATCTATAAGGAGCACAGTTTCCAAAATTGATCATTCGATGATGTGATCACGCTAACAACAATAGAAACAAATTATGTAAAAATAATATTTTGTTAATGCTCGTTCTATAAGGAGGGTTGGAGGTATTACCTATTGTTTATCATAAAAAATTGGGAGTTGTGGGAGGGATTTTCTAATGCATGCTCCTTAAGTTGTGTGATGATGATGGTCAATTGCTTGCATAGAAGTTTGATCGATGTAGTTTACACTTTCGCTTATGGCTTATATCGATTGTTGGGTGAGTATAGTTCACACTTTAGGATATTCTACTAGAGGATTGATATTAGGTGGAAGATAGTTGTGAATAAGACGAAGAGCATGTATTTTAGGATGTCATGGAAGTTAGTTATAAAAACTTTGCAATTCATATGCATGTTAAAATGATTTCTTATGTGTGATAAAATGGGTATACCATGCAATCAATATTGTGTTATTCTAAACTAATTAGAATTATTGTTAAATGACATGTTAACTAATTTGTTCACATGGATTCTCAGATGACAACATATATGAAATATGCATTAGAACAGCATATTGTTATAAGTACATGAACGAGCTGTGTATGCACTGACTACACCTACATACCTTGTGTACATTAGTATTACTCCATCTATAGATTATATATTAAGGTGTGAATTATAAATTATGTGTATTAGGTTAATTATGGATATTTTTAATAACTATTAAAATTTTAAAATATTAATTATAAACCTTGTGCATCTTAGAGAAAGAATTTAGTTTCGCGTTCTTTAGAAGAAGATATGCCACATTCATATCAATAATATTATTTGATTTTACGTTTAGGTGAAAATTATTGGAATACGTGTTTAGATAAGGTTGTTAGATGTAATTTATTATTTATTCCTCCTCTTAGGATAGTGGGATCTACTCCTCCCAAAAAGGAAGAGGTGATGGAGGAAATTTGGTAAACAGGAAAGAGGTATGGGAGAAAGGGGTTGGTTTTTTTTAGGGATTTTTTAGGAAAATGAAAGGAAAAAACTTAGGGGAGATGGGAGAGGAAGTTGAATTTGAGAACCCGTGGTGGAAACTAGGAGATCTAAATTAGAGGGGAGTTTGAATTTAAGATATAATGTAGGTATTGTTGTTTCCAATTAGACCACAAGAATGGAGTGATAGGACACCCATGGGTTTTTTAGAGCTAGTAGCTAGATAAGTTTCTAGTTGGTTAGGAGGACAAATCCGAATTTGGAAACACTTGAATCACTTGATTGATTCAACAAGATGAAAACAATCTAATCATGTCTCTAAAAGAGGGATGCATACATCAAATAGAGTTGATGTATTTTCCTTATTATATCCTAATATTTTGTTGTTGTCATTTATAAAATGTTTAAATAAGATTTTGTTGTTGTTAAATGTTATAATTGTATTTAAAATTGTTGTTGTTATATTTGATATCTAATCATATGTTATTTATTCAACTTAAATTACACTTTTAGTACAATGAAAACACACACACACACACACACACATATATTCATATGTATATATACATATATATATATATATCTATATATATGTATGTATGTATATATATGTATGTATGTATATATGTATATATATATTGCTAAGACCATAAAACAAAGAGATTTTTCATGAAGAAAAAATGATAGATTAAAATGAAAGATTTGGAGATTGGAAACATTGCAGGGCCTTACAAAAAAACTAATTTTCCTACCCATCCTTGATGATGTAATTAGCTAAGTAGCGAGCTTAACTATTTAGCCTAGTGTTTGGGTAGTTTTCCCTATTGAGGGTGTAGTATTCTATGGTCAATCATGATATTTAATCAATTGTTGTGGTGAAAGGTCACTAAAATTATTAATAAAATTAGTGAAACTATAATTTACTACAATTTCAAATATTAGAATAATCTAGGTCTTTATTTGTAGAGAATAAATTAGTACATGCATATTCCTTAATTTAAAAAACTATAATTACATATTTGTGAGACTTTGAAGACCATATAAAATGAGCATTTTAAAAATTGATGAGACTTACATTGTTACAACTAATAGAATTTATGATTGAAATGTCCTCCTCAACGATTTGTTATTTGTTTTGGATATATTAGGTGTAACAATGTAAGTGAGTCTAATGTTATTCAAATTTCAATTTATTAAAGACAGAAATTAATATCAAGTATGTATCACAAATTTCAATTTATTAATGTAAAGAAATAAATATAAAGTATGCTATGTGCATGGATGGATTTGGATTTGGGTTGACTATAAAATGAGTTTATCCATGTCTAGATCGTTTCTTTCCATGCTTGGATGAAAATGCTTCTCCTTATTGATTTTGTCTTCCATTATTAAAGTATTCATGACTATGATAATGGTAATGGTTTCCGCCAGTAAGATAAAATTGATTAGTATTTGTTTGATGCGCATTAACATTTTCATGATAACAATTCTATCAACGCGATATCATCTCAGTTTAGGTTGCCGCAGAGGAACATGAATGATTTGGGCACCTTTTCATCTTTTCAATCGCTTTCCTCCATTTGGTGAACATAGAGATTTGGAAAATATTACATTACTGTAAGCATACTTCTACCTATTTCAATATCTCTCCTCCATTTGAAAAACAGATAGATTTGGAAAATATTAGTTGTTTGTGTGAAGTCACTGTGCATATGAAAACAACACATAGATTCATATTCAAGTTTAATGGCCGTAGATGCGCATTAAAGTGATTTAGGTGCTTTATGAGCATGAGATGATGCTACATACGATTCCTCCTCCTTTTTCAACTCAGTTGATTTAGTGACTTGTGAGCTCGATATGACCTTTATCTTTAATATGCCCCTAAATATAGGGGTGTTTCATCTGGAATTGGGGATTGTTTTAAAAAATAATTGAAAATATATAACAATATTAATAATATAATATTAAAATATAAGTAATAAAATAAAATTTTTTAATTAATTTTAAATTAAAAACAAGCATTAACAAATATGTTTCATTATTTAAAAAAAAACATATATATATATGGCCAAAGCTGATATAACATATATAAAATATAGTTTCACAAGTTTTTAATCCGAATTAGGTGATTATTATTATTTTTTATATTGAAAAATCATGTTTTCTGAATAATTCAGCGTTCGCAAATAGGCCAAGAAAACAACTTAATCAAACTTAAACAGTATTGTTTGAAAGCTCAACTCTTTTTATTATATGGCATCGGATTGTTCAACCTACGCTATATTAAACTATTACCGTCGAAGTAATTGTTAAACTATTGCCGTCAAAGTATTTGTTACTGCATTTTCAATATACTCTAAATCATTAGCTTGTAATGCACTACAACTTTAATTTTTGATCATCAAGCCAAATACGGATATCAAAACAAATTTTTAAATTAAGCCCTTGTTATCTCCGGGAACGATCAGCCAGCCCCTTGCAGTTTTTAAAATCCGTTAAGATAAGCATGAACCCCTTATTTTTTGCAGAACGGTCCTCTACTTTCCGTTCGGAAGTAGACAAATTCAATAGAAATAAAAGTGCCGTGATTATAAACCAAAATTCTAATTGATTTAACCAATTATTTTATCCATGAGCCGTTGTTCTCTCCCGAAACGTTCCTCCGTTTTTCGTTGCTAGGTAGATAAATACAAGTTAAATTAAAAAGTAGTTGTTCGAAACCATAAATTCGAATTGATTTCTACACCATAGTGAACATTTCAAGGGACTTCTTTCCTGCATCGAATCGAATATAGATTAATATATATAGTAATTTACTATATTAGACGAAATAACTGATAGTTGTCCGGCAAGGTAAATAAAACTATTCTATTATAGTTCCACACCATTGATAGGCTATGAAATCGAGTATATAAACTCCATATTACTTACAGGTGTACGCAACTTGGCACGGTGCAACTGTTGATATATACACAGATTGGCGCAAAACGCCGTCATGGCACAAAACTCCGTCTATTCAAAAACGCCGGCATGGCACAAAACGCTGTCTATTCAAACCGTAGACTCGTTCAGAACGGTTGATTTCTAACGTCTAAGAATATTTTGCTAACAAGTTAATTATATCATAGATATGCAGACCATAATACAGTGCGGCAGTGCCAACCATATCATAGAAATAGCAGTAATGATAGGTTTAGAATATTTGCGGATGAAAACCGGGCATGATTGAAACTAATAACTCTGACGACGTTGCATTTTCCTAACATTGCCGCCCAATAGAATTTAGTGCGCAGGAAGAAATATTTCAAGTGGTTCTCCCTGTCGGCCGAATCCATTCTTTCTAAGAAGTTCCTGAACGAGAGCAAATTAATGGCCACCGACATTTCCTATTTTTGTGTTCCATTATGCGGTCAAATGGATACTGATATACAAAGCAGGAATGATTGCACTTGCTTTGCTAAGCGGGAGGCAATTCGACAAAAAAAACATAAGAATCAATATGTCGTTGAAAACCCTAAAACTGCAATACTCCGATCACAGGTAATGAGGAAAACTGCCGTCTTCGGCTGCACCAAATACAGTTTACATTTAAAGTAAGAAGAAATTTAACTGTTTTATCTTACATCATGATAAGGAATTTAATGTTTCTTCTGATAAGAAGTTTAATGTTTTGTATCGATTCATGTCAGTGTACGAATTGTAAACGTTTGCCTTTTTTTTGAGGATTTGGATATTTTAATAATAAAGTCGATGTTAAAGATCAGGATCACAATTTATTTCGTTTTAATAACTTATTATAATTTTTTTTTCTTAAAAGACTCATAAAATATATGAAAAGATTTCAGGTATAAAATATAAAAAAGTTTGCATCCTTAATTTTAGATGTTAATATTAATTTTCATTCAAAACTCAAGTTACAAATGTTGTGAAAGACAAGCGTGCCAAGTTTGAACTTTTTCTTACTCCATTTTCTCTTTGCCAACACCTCTCTACCTAAAGGGAAATAACCCTATAGGGTAATTTCAACCTTAGCATTTCAAATTTGGATATTCTTGTTTTGTATTTAAAATCAACTATCTTCAATAGGACTTGCATTTATGTTGCTAGGGTTTCATAGTTTTACTATCTTAGTAGTTTCATTTCCTAATTTGGTAGTTGGTGGATTGATATGGAGTCTTATTCCAAAATGTTGAAATGGAAGATGAAAAAATGCTTATAACACACAGGATGATGTTATCTTTAAGGGTAGGTGGATGTAATGCAATGAGAATTAATAAATTATTATTAATTGTGCTCAATAATAATTTAGCAAAAGTGGATATAGTTGTTAAAGAGTCTTTGCTACCCAAAAGAGGAAAAGACAAGTGGATGAAGCCACTGAGTGAGAACTCAAGATGCACAAGGCATCATTCCCAAAATTCAAGTTACAGCTCCTAGTTTAGTGCTAAAGAGGCGGCTCATAAATTACAAAGTCTTATGCAAAATACTATATATTAGTATATCCATGAGAAGCAAGAGGCTATAAATGATTGAGTACTAGAATGCAAGAGATGGCACATTGAAGGAGTTTTCTCTTGTGATTCAGCTAACAGGCTCAGGGGTTATGGAGAAAGTAACTTGGCTTATCTAGAGTTGGTTGGGAGGAACAACATCTCCACTTTTGTTTTTCAAGCATTGGTGTGATTTTCATAATCTATGTTTAAAAATGATTGTAGAATGTTTTTATTCTTGATCTCAAGAGGTTAATGTAGGACCTAGTGTGCATCAGTTAATTTAACTATGCTATGATGACATGTTTAGTAGTAGTTAGGACATTCTTTGTTTAGATGTCTATGGTAGAATTAATTTTTAGACGTCTATGGTAGAATTAAGAACTCAACTTTTACTTGAAAATAGAATTCTCCACTTAAATGGAGATGCATCATTTATTTCCAAATTTATTCCTATCCAGCTAATTTAGTAATGCATTGTTGCGCTCCTTATTTATATTATTTTCTTAGTGTGTATTTTAAAAATCAACAAAAGGTAGAATCTCTAATCATGTTAGTATTAGTATGTTTACTTCACATTTAAACAGAGTAAGAAGTATATATATATAAAGAGAGAGAGAGAGAGAGAGAGAGAGATTATCACCATATAAAAAATTACTTTAGAATGCCAACATAACAAATTATTAAATTATGGAGTAGATCTGTTACAAACAGTTGTACACAGTAACCCTACTCGATGATTACAATATGATAAATATAAACAATCTTACACAGAAATATTTGATCAAAGATCTAAATCAATTATCCATCTACATAATAACCTTAATAAAATCATAAACCTCACTTTATGGACCTACATATATTTACTTCCATTCCTAATCGAATATGCGTGACTATTTTAAAGATCTAGAGACTACAAATCCATAGTAAATGAACAAGGATTGAAATGTATAAGTTAAAACCAGTTACTTTTGGCAGATCATAAGCAATCGAGTCCAAAACCTTTAGTTATCTCAATAATTAAATATAGAACCACTTACACAATCCTTTTCAGATTCACTTCAGAAAATCATATTAGGATCGAAGATCCTATAAGCTAGTATACTATCCACTAATTAATTGAAGTACATATCGAATCAAATCTATTACATTCCCAACATATACTCTAGTTGTTACAGCTCGGTTCTTTTACATGAAACCCCAAGTCACGAAATGAGATTTTGCATTTTCCCCAAGGATCGATGTTAAATCCATCAATGATGTCAGTCGGGCTATACATAGAAATTAAAATGCTATCTATTGTAGAGGAAATCGCAGACCCTACAGGTCCGATATTAATTCAAAAAAACAAAGTAAATATAGGGCCATAAGTCCATATCATCGCCACCACTATTTACTCAAAAGTAAAAAACCTTGACACAACATAAAAACACTTAAATCTTGTTCACCAAACGTATGCAAAAATATGGCATCAATTCAATTACTATATCCATGGTCATAAGACCATCAATGATGGCAACCATTGATTTAACAAAAACAACATGCAACATTAATAAAGATAAAATGAATATTGGAATCACAGAGTCTCGAAGACTAGGTATTACTATTAATAATCAATTCAATAATAGGAAGTGGTTGTAAGACCATCGGTGATGGATTCCATGTTTATTTAAATAACAACATTAAAATAATAAGAGAATGAGAGTAAGACCATTCAAATGACACCCAAACTCTGACTAAAAACATTACATAATCTAGTTCACAATGTCGTAGCAATGGCTGTAAAGTTGGTGCAAGGAAAACCCTGAAATGGTATTACAAACCCATGAAATCAAAAAAAAGAAATTATCTTGAAATTGATTGGGGCTACCACTCGAAAACTCATGGCTCCTCCCCTGCGTAACCCGCAACCGCAAATACGGTTAGTTCAGTATGCTACTCGAAGCTTAAAATAAAAAGAAAACATGTTTTTATCTAAGGGTTGAGCCAAGCTTACCTCGGCATTTGGAAACGCAGTTCTCGGAGGAGGTGACCCTGTCGCCTCCCTCTCTAGTGCCTTTAACCTATACATTTTTTTCATTGTAAGATACATGTAAAACATTTGTGAATTAAATCAAATTGATAAAAACATGGGATAAGATATTGCCTTGGTGTTTTGTAGAGAGGTCCAGGGGTCAACTCCTCTGGGGCACCCTTATTCCTCCTTTTCCTACAAACACAAATGAAAGAAAACTTAGTCATTTTTTAATGCTATAATTTTTGCAAGGTAAAATACAACAATTACAATTTAATTAAAACCATTACTTATTAATAAAAAGTTTTGAAGGGAAAATCCGTGGAAACTAAGGTCGTGGCACGATCTCTGCATTACATCCCGCGAAAGGAACCTAGAATCGCAATGATAACCTCAAAGAAGATACAAACAACATGTTGTTAGCACTCACGTAAAACAGTAATAAATACCCATACGCCACCCTCAATCTTAAATAGAGCAAAGCTCTTCGGCTCTTGTCGGCCACCCAAAAGACCCAAAAACCCATATATTTTCCATAGTAAATAGAGGAGAGCTCTTCGACTCTTTGCTGCCACACACACACAAAGTTGAAATAACCTGTACATTTCCACCACCAACAAAGCAGAGCTTAGCTATGACATCCCACACAAACCTAGTGTAATGTCCCAAAAAATTGAAAATATTTTTTTTTTAGTAGGCTAGTCAAACTACCTATGATGGACATTATTGAACTTTAGGAATGTATCGTACTCTATTTATACTGGTTGTTTCATCATAAGTTGTTCTTATGTCTTGCTTCCTTACTTTTCGATATGATTATTACTTTGTTTAATTATGTTGTCGTAATGTTGATTAATATTCTTTTATTAGGGTTATGCAATGATATGTATGCTCGATACTTTGATTATGTGCTTCACTGATTTTCACATGTTTTTACTGTCGTAAACATGATTCTGACTTAACTTTGTTAATGGATAAAGGGGTGGAGTGGTGGGACTAGTTCTCCCATGTAACTACCTCAGAGATAAAAGTTTCTACTTTTCTAGTGGGCTTAGTTCTGTTAAACTAATGTGCTTCTTCTGTTTTACGTCCAGGTTCACTTAGTGCTGGAAAACTTGTCAATGGGTGTTGAACATTGGATCACTAGTGCTTGCATTTACAACTCTGTCCTAGTGACATTCACTGGTTGTTATTATTAGACTTTGGGCTTAGTGATGAGGTCACCACCACACTTGTTAATTGCATCACCCGAGACTTGTTATTTACATGGCACTTATTATTCATGGTGTAAATATTAAGAACTGTTCATGTCATAACCTATTTTTATTATATATTTATTTTACTAAATGAAATAACATCTTTTTTTATTATATGTTTATAAAGTTTATAAGTATTTTCTTAAAAAGCTTGACTTTGAAATATATACCATAGCATATTTCATATGCTATGGTCTTAAAGCTTAAGCCTAAGAATTCGATGCACATAGTCCTAAGGCTTATAGCCTATAGTATTCAATGCATGTAAGGGTTTAAGCCATATGTTAAAATTTGGGGTCGCAGTTTTATAACATAGCCCATAGACTATACGAATATGGCCCGGATGGGCATCAATGGTGGCCAGGGTGGAGGTATCAATGCACATTTTGCCTCTTTGGTGCTTGCTCTCTGCTCCTTCTCCGCATGAAGGAAGGAGATGATGATAGCTTAGCCTACAAGAATGAACAATGGTTGGTTTTGTAGCATCAACTGCTTTGTTTCTTTGTTTACATTTCATACATCTCATCATGGCTTTTGTTCTGTTGCAGGGTTTTAGAGGGGT
Organism: Pseudotsuga menziesii; assembly: GCA_001517045.1. NCBI lineage: Eukaryota > Viridiplantae > Streptophyta > Pinopsida > Pinales > Pinaceae > Pseudotsuga > Pseudotsuga menziesii. The sequence continues at coordinate 104,475 of LPNX010400208.1, forward strand.
GAGTAAGGGAGTGGGTTGAAGCTCGTGGGAGAAACAATGGCAATGTCATCCTCCTTCGGTAAGCCCACTATGCAAGTTTTGATTGTTTCTCTCTTATGGTATCATGGTTGTGACTAGGTGTCACTCATTGTGGGTTGGATTGCTTGAGTCTTGTTTCAATGGATGTGTTTGGGTTTTGGGGGTTCGACTATAACTTAGAGGAACTCTACATTTGGAATACTAGAGGCATTTGGGGTTTTATTAAAAGGGTTTTCATTTTTCCTTCGAGTCGGTATCATTTAGATGTAAATGAGTTTATTAAAGGCACGCTATGTAATGAAGAGGCCTCGGAAATTCCATGATAGGATTTGTGCCTTTTATTTAATGTTGTTTTATGCAACTGACCATGGGCAACATGATTGCTTGCAATGGTGCAAGTCTGTAAGCAACGACTGTGTAATTACTCTTTTATGGATTAAAATGAATGGGTTTGTGAAATAAATGCTGCGTTTGATTCCTATGGTTGTAATTCATGTGGAATGTATGAAATTGCCTTCATTATTTATTTTGTGGGTAAGGATGACCAAGGGGGGGTCAACATGATGGCTTGGATCCATGCTGTGAATGGCACTGACACTCACCATTGTAGTTGTGATAGCGTAAATGGGTGTAGACATTACTGTTTATAAAATATGATGGGCGAATGGAACATGAGGTCGATTGTGGGTATAAACCCTTCGTTGGCATACACTATTGTTGGTTATTTCGTGACAGGGTTTTTATAGTATTTTAATTTACTATGTGGTTTAAAATACGAGTCCGAGGGTGGTAGGTGACTGTGTGTGTATAAAAGGTAATCGGTCTTACGACCTCTATGTATAGAGTTTATTATTAGAGTCCTATCCTATTGTAAATAGTGTAGCATGGTCTGTGAAATGTTAAGGACCCTAGAGGATTTGATCCTTGGCCGATTAATGCGATGAGGGTTATTTTACATGGGTTTTAATTTGGGCTTGAACGCCCACAAGGGTCGATACTGCGACCTCTGTGCCATTATATAGTTTTTAAATTAATACTGTAATAATATTGTGGTTGTTTTTAATTGCATGTTGTAAGTAGTATTATGTTTGACATTTTATTTTATGGCATACTATTTCTGTTATGTGAATTTTAATATTAGATGGTTTGAATTATTATTTCTGCAATGTATTTATAATGTTGATAGTAACATTAATGCTTATGTTTTGTAGATGTAGCTTAATATAAACGTATTAAATCGTGGACCATCTTTATGGTCACGATACTTGTACTCTTAGTAAATTTATAATAATATTTTTTTTAAGAAGAATGATAATGTTTATGTTGGTTATTACAATAATTTTATTTATTCAAACAATGAGAGGTCTTCTCTAGTTTTTATCTTAGCTTTAGTATTTAAATATTATGGTTATTCTTAGTTGTATTTATAGTGTTGATAGTTTAGAAAATATATTCCCATTTTATACTTGATATAATATATATAAAGTAATTATTAAATTCTATTTATTATATGAGTTTATTATATCTGTAATTGGTTATTTAAAGCTAGACTTGGAAAGTAGCCTTTACCTCTTAAACAAAGCTCTACTGGAAATATGAAATCTTCCAATAGGGGTTTTAAACAAATAAAACATATAGGCCCTGTTTTTAGAAATAAAACCTAAGTTTTAGAGGAACATAGGTTAATTTGTAAAAAAGAATATAGATGTAATATGGAAATAAACAAAACCCTTGATAAATCTTTAAACATGAATTAAATTACATAAGTTAAACTAAAGAACCAAACCTTTGATAAGTCTAGCACAGGAATTAAATTACATCCTAGGGTTTATATTATAAAAATGTAAACCCTAAAGGAATTAGACATGGAAAGCACAAGCACATAGGGTTAGAACATATAATATAAACCCTTGCATCATCTAGTCAGCATTTATTCTAGCAAATGAAATAAGCAGTACAAAAACTCATACCTGTAAATTGAAGCTCTTCTAATGGTTGAAACTTGCACACTCAATTACCCAGTATTAACAATGCATAGGGAGATATGACCTCTATATAGATGACTGAATCACTTGGGTACTACCACAATCCACCCAACCATGACCTGGAACCATTCTTGGTTTTAATATGAATCCCCTCGAGCTGGTTCCAACATGAAAGTAGCTTAGAGATCATAAGGTGAGATTTTTTCTAATTACAATATCATGTTTGGATCGGTTCTCCATATTCCTCTTAGGGAAATTTTCTCCAAGAACTCTCTTGAGAATCAATAGAAAGAATAATGACTCCAAAAAGATAGATGAGATCTCGAAGCCTCTCTTTGGCTTGGGACTTTATAGACAGTCTTTTCAGTCAAAGGGATAGTTAAATCAAGAATCACTTCATTTCTTGATTTAACCATTTTTTTTTAATTTAGTACTTTTAATAATTTAACTTGGAAACTTTTACCTAGTTCATAATTGGAGTTTTATAGGTATTATACTATTTAATTTTTAATCTTAGTAATAAGAGTAATAGATGTAAATGTTCCTTCTTTCTCACATTTTTAATATTATTACTAGGTTTACTTTTTATACATACTCTGTATAAAATATATAATAATATATTATTTGGTAACCTTTGTCTTAAGGTATCACATATTGTGATCCCTAGACTTACAACACTTTCTTCAATAACGTCATCTTGTAGATGGTTAGATCTACTAGTCTAGGCAACTCTAAACTTCCTTGCATGTTGGATTCCCTAGTATAACATGGTAGTTCTTTAGTACTTGATGAGAATACAGAAACTCAAAATTTCATTTACTCACTTATGAATAATTCACATGAGATCAATATTTTCCCAAGTTGTTTTCACTCGGGAATCATGAATTATTTTCACTAACTCCTAGCGCTTACCAGAGCATAATCAATGCTAAAAACAGGGAGTTACAAACTTAGTGCAATTCCAGAGCTCTTCTCTCAACACTAATGCTAGGATGTACTTTTAGGATACACCTAGGGATACAATGGACAATTATACGATGTTTTGGAGCTTATGCTCAACATCAACATGGAAGGCTTCAGGGATTATGACCAACACTTCCAAATGATATTTCCATGTGTTCCAGAGCTTCCTGCTCAACACAAAACATCCATTTATCCATGTGCTCTAGAGCTCCTCGCTCAACACAAAACATTTCATATATCATGTGCTTCAGTGTCCACTCCCAACACAAACAAACATATATATATATATGCAATTGGATTACACCCAATATATCGAACAAATCATCATGTTCATATGCAATGTGGTCTTTCGACCCAGTATATCAAAATAAAACAACATGGTAACATCATAATCAATGGGCTCATGCTTATAAGTGTTACGTTCAAAACTCGGGATGTTACATCCCTCCCCTTTTAGAACAACATTGTCCCTAGTTTTCTAGGGACTTGGAATGAGATGATGAAACAAGGAGAGGTAAGCCTTTCTCATGGTGGCTTCGTTCTCCCAAGCATCCTCATCAGCTTTGAAGTGCTTCCATTGTACTTTCAACTAGACTACAATGCACTTCCTGAGATGCACCTTTCTCTTGTCCAATATATGAAGAGGTTCAAGGGAAAACTCCCCTTCAGGTTCCACCTATAATAAGACCAATCAACCACATGTTTTGTATATTAAACATATTTATTTAATGGAGATGCATGGAAATGATTATGGAGTCTTATGTACGCAGGTAACTCTAGTTCATATTCCATTGGCCCTCTCTTGGAAACTATTTCAAAAGGTCCACAAAACCTAGGTGCTAACTTACCGCACCTTCCCAAGCTCAACGAGCTCCATTTTTCTTTTACTTTCAAGTAGACATGGTTTCCTATTTGATAATATTTATCTTTTCTTTTCTTATGCACATAAATTTTATGACAGTCTTGTGCTTCTTTAAGGTTCACCTGGACCTTGGTAAGAAACTATTCCAAGTTCTTTAATAAATCAGGCCCTAACATGATCTGATCCAGCAGGAAATCCCAAGTAACCGGTGTTCTACACTTTCGTTCATAGAGTACCTCAAAGGGACTCATCTTGGTTGAAGTGTGGTAACCATTGTTATACGAAAACTATGTGAGATGCAGGTTGTCTTCCAACTTAGTGGGATTGTTCATGAAATACATGCTAAGCATGTCCTCAACATTCCTATTTACCCTTTTTGTCTTCTCGTCTTTACGCGGTTGATAGCAGCAGTACTAAATTTCAAATGCGTTTCTAATCCAAAGAATAAAGATCTCCAAAATTTTCCTATAAACTTAGCATCTCTATCTGAGATGATTTCCTTGGGTATCTCATGCAATCTAAATATCTCCTTTAAGAAGATATTGGCAATGTGTACTTCCTTGTAGGTCAAATTCGTTGGAATGAAGTGTGTTCCTATTGAAAATTCATCAACTACCATAAAGATAGAATCATTTTGTTTCTTAATTTTTGGTAGAACGGTGATAAAATCCATACTAATTACCTCCCACTTCCATTCTGAAATGGGTAGTGGATGCAACAATCCCAAAGGATGATGATGCTCAGCTTTGACCAGCTGACATTCCTAACTTTCCACGATAAACAACGCAATGTCGACCTTTAAATTAGGCCAGAAAAAAGTGTCTCTTAATAGTGGATATCATATTTTGATATCCCGGATGCCCTGAGTAGGGGGTCCAATGAAATTCCATGAGGATACCGGACCGAATGTCCCCTCCTTTTGGAATGTACAATCTCTCCTTCGACCATAGCTTTCCTATTACATTTACCTTGTATCTTTTTGTTGTTGAAACAACTTGTCTTCTTGGAGTTTCTTGAGGATTTCTACATAGAAAGGGTCAACTCTGTTGGTCATTCTAATCCTCTCATCCAAATTTGAATTAGTTTGACTTAAAGTCACCTCATATATCATATGATTTAATCAACTCAAAGCATCAACAATCTTGTTCTGTTTTCCCTTAATATGCTTTAGTTCGAAATGGTACTCGCTAAGGAAAGCTAACCATCTGGTTTGCCTAACATTCCAATCTGGTTGATCGAATAAATACTTCAGACTCATATTGTCTGTATTTAGAAGGCATTTCCTTCCCATGAGGTAGTTCCTCCACATATTTAATGTGTGAATAATGGAAACTAACTCAAGATCATGTGTGGGGTAGTTCTGCTCATGTTCTTTTAACTTTCACTATTCATAACAGATCGCATAATCATTCTGCAAGAGGCATTAGAGGAAATTTCAACAAAAAATGGGTCTTTTAACTCTAATTCAAATTTGATGTCATCATTTGTTCGCCAATGAAATTGATTTAAATTTGAAATAATATATAGGTCTTAAACAATTTTCTAATATAAATTTGGGGATAGGTATCATAAAAAAACTATTCTTTTGTTTGTCTTTTCGACATATCTCCCTGTGTTTTTACTCAAATATCGATCGGGAGAGCTCCTTGGATGTGAAATTAAAGTCCACATCCAACGAGTATCCACTTGGCGTACTTTCGATGAACCTTGCTACCCAAAAAAAATTAAATACTTTAAACAACGTGATGATGACATCATCATCACATTTTTTCAGGTATTTCTTGTTTTTGGGGTAGCGGGGTCCATCAAAAGTATGTCGAGTGGGTACTCGTTGGATGTGTAATTTCATTCCACATCCAATGAGCCTTCTCGATCTAAATTTGAGTAAACACACAGGGAGATATGTCAAAAATATAAACAAAAAAGTAGTTTTTTTCTTTTCTTCCTCCAAAATTAATAAATATTATTTTATTATTTTAACTATTATTTTATTAATTTTCCTTGGGAGGCCCATTTTGATTTGAAATTTTCTTTAATGACTCCTTTGATTCCTTCCTTGCTTGCATCTATGCAAACAATGAAATCCCCATTGGGACCCAGAATGCGTAGTATCGGTGCGGTCGTCAAAAGCTGCTTAAGATTTTGAAAACTTTCCTCGCACTTGGTCATGCATAAGAAATTATTTTCCTTCTTCTCCAAGGCTTCCATGGGACAATCTATTCTTGACAATTTCTCAATACACTTTTGATAATATTTGTCTTATCCCAAAAATGACCTAATGTTGTTGACACTAGTAGGGGTAGGCCAGTCTTCTATGGCTCTAATATTTTATGGGTCCATAGCTATCCTTGTCTCGGAGATAATGTGACCCAAGTACTGTATATATTGATTGTAAAAATCACATTTACTAAACTTAGTGTAAAGCTGGTTTTCTCATAACACTCGTAGTTCAGTGCGAAGGTGTTCCTAGTGTTCTTCGTTACTCTTAGAGTAAAATAGGATGTCATCTATAAAGACCAAAACAAATTTATCTAGATATTTACTAAATATACTATTCATCATACACATAAAGTTTGCGGGTGCATTGGTCAACCCGAACGGCGTTACTACAAAATTGTAGTACTCGTACCTTGTAGAAAGGTGGTTTTGTGAATATCCTTGTTGTGAATCCATACTTGGTGGTACCCAGATTGCAGGTTGATATTTGAAAATATCTTAGCTCCTCCTACTTGATCAAACAAGTCATCGATCCTAGGGAGTGGGTATTGGTTCTTGATAGTCATATTGTTAGGTGGATGGTAATTGATGCACATCCACATTGTACCATCCTTCTTCTTTATGAAAAGTATCGGTGCTCCCCAAGGGGACACACCTGGTTGGATATACCCTTTCTCAATAAATTCTTGCAATTACAGTTTAAGTTCCACCAACTTTGGTGCACTCATACGCTAAGGGGCCTATGAAGCCGAAAGTGATCCTGGTGTTAGTTCTATGGAAAATTCTAGGTCTCGTTTTAGAGGTAATCCAGAGATTTCCTCAGGGAATATGTCCTTGATTTCTACAAGAACGAGGAAGTCCTCTATGCGCTATTCTCTCTCAGCCTCTATGTCTCAGATATTTATTGCAAACAACTTGGAACCTTTTCTAATGCTCTTATTTGCTTGTGAGGAAGATATCTTCTTTACTGAAAATTTCTTTGGTATGCCTTGAATCTTCACTTGATTCCCTTGGTTATCTGTACACAATATTGACTTTTGTAAGAAATCGAGCATGACATGGTGCTATTTCAAATAGTCCATGCTGATAAGTATGCCATATGATCCTAAAGGTAGGATGTTCACGTTTACTTTCGTAGGATAATCATTCAGGTTTACCTCATAGTATTTAACGATTTCTGAAACTTTCTATTTCGTACTTGTGGCTAATAGTACCAGCTAAGGTTTATCATGTTTTACTTTTCCTAACTTACATACATCAACAATTTTAGATGATACATAGCTCCGGAAAGCATCGAGGTCAATCAGTATTGAAATAGAAGTGTTCAAGATATTACCTTCTTTCTCAACAATGGTAGCCTAATGCTCTGGCTATCAGCAATCCAAGGCAGCATAAATCCATGGTGTCCCAGCTATGTCCTCTACCATTGGATCTTCTTGTAAGTTGTGCAAGACCCCATTAGTCTTGCTCTTACAATCCCAGGCATAATGAAGCCCATTTCATTTCCATCATTTGATCTATATCGGGGTATAATTTTCTCCCTCGGCTGCTACTGGCTTGTTAGCATGTAGGTCTGGTACATATGGTTTTGTACCTGATTTGTTGAAGTTCTTGTTTGTTGGAAAACTGTTGTTCGATTTCCTGTACGAGGTTGGGTTAAAACCTGGTTTGCTGTTGTCAGAGAAGTTCTTAGACTTGTCTCTGTTTTTGTTTATGTTCTCCAGCCTTAGCTATCCATGCTCATAGTAAAGCCTAGGTTTGTGCAATGTGGTGTCCAAGGTTTTAGGAATGCCGAACTAAATCCTTTCCCGAAAGTTGGGAGGAAGACAACCTAAAAACTGCTGGATTTTTAAATTTCCATCCTTGATGTCTGGTACATAATGTAGCAGATCTAGAAATTTGTTAATAAAAGAATCCATAGTCATGGATTCCATACGTAGCTCGTGAAACTCTTGCACCTTTATGTCGAAGAATATTTTCGACATATATTTTTCTTGAAATATTTTGTGGAAGTTACACCAACGTATTTCCCTTAACTCATCCTTCTTTGTATGTTTCAAATCTCTCCACCATCTCGATGCTTTTCCATTTAAATTATAGATGGAAACCGGACCCTTCATCTCACTTGAGTAGTTATGAACTCAGAATTATTTTCTCATACCCAACAACCATTCTTCATATTTCTCCCCTGTGTTCACTTCCCCTTCATAGGTCAGGGCTCTTATTTTTCTGAACTCCCCCTGAAGATTGTCATCACTTCTTTGTTTCTTCTCTTGGGATGTTGGACTGTTTATGATGGGGTTCCTTCGTGAGCTTGTGGGTGGAATGAGTGGGTTTCCCCTACGGGCTTCCTCCTGTCATATTTCACAACAACGCTTCATTAATTGCTTGTTGTTCCTTAATTTCATTCAGATTGTCATCTCTGAAACTTTGCAAGTCTACTTGAAGACTTTGTATGGTTTTCATAATGTCAGGATTTAGTTCCACCGCTAGTTCTTCTTCCTGGGTGGGGGCATTCAATTTCCCTTGCTCGCTGTTATCTTCTTCAGTGTTCACGCTCTAAATTGTTCTGTAAAAATTCCTGTAATTGTAAATTTTAAATAATAACAAAATTTATGTTAGTTAATGAAATTTAAAACATACTTTATTTTCCTTGTAACGAATGTCTGGTACACCCATTAGGTCTCTCAATGTTGAAACCGGGCTCTGATACCACTTGTAATGCTCCCAAAAATTGAAAAAAAAAATAGTAGGCTAGTCAAACTACCTATGCTGGACATTATTGAACTTGCAGAATGTATCGTACTCTATTTATATTACTTGTTTCATTGTAAGTTGTTCTTACGTATTTCTTCCTTAGTTTTCGATCTAATTATTATTGTATTTAATTATGATGTTGTAATGTAAATTAATATGCATTTATTATGGTTACGCAATGCTATGTATGCTCAATACTTTGATTATGTGCTTCATTGATTTTCACATGTTTTTACTATCGTAAAAATGATTCTAACTTATCTTTGTTAATGGATAAAGGGGTGGAGTGGAAGGATTAGTTCTCCCATGTAACTACCTGAGAGGTAAATGTTTCTACACTTCTAGAGGGCTTACTTAGTTCTGTTGAACTAATGTGCTTCTTCCTTTTTACGTGCAGGTTCACTTAGTGTTGGAAAACTTGTCAAGTTGTGTTGAACATTGGATCACTAGTGCTCGCATTTACAGCTCTGTCCTAGTGACATTCACTAATTGTTATTATTAGACTTTCGGCTTAGTGACAAGGTCACCACCACACTTATTAATTGTATGACCCAGACTTGTTATTTACGTGGCACTTATTATTCATGGTGTAAATATTAAGAAATGTCCATGTCATAACACATTTTCATGTCATAACACATTTTTATTATATGTTTATTTTACTAAATCAAATAACATATTTTTTTTATCATATGTTTATAAAGTTTATAAGTCTTTTGCTAAAAAACTTGGCTTTGAAATATATACCATGGCATATTTTGTATTCCATGGTCTTAGGGCTTAAGGCTTAAGAATTTGATGTGCATAGTGCTAAGGATTATAACCTATACTATTTGATGCATGAAAGGGTTTAAGCCTTATGTTAAAATTTGGGGTGGAAGGTTTATAACATAGTCCATAGAATATATGAATATGGCCCTGATGGGAATTAATGGTGGCCAAGGTGGAGGTATCAATGCACCTTGGTACATGTGGCATGAAATATTAGGTCTTGGCCCAAGCGTTAGTTTGGTATTTCTCCTCTTTGGTCCTTTCTCTCTGCTCCTGCTCTGCGTGAGGGAAGGCGGTGGGGATAGCTTAGCTGACAGGTATGAACAATGGTTGGTTTTGCATCATTAGTTGCTTGGTTTCGTTGTTTACATTTCATACTTCTCATCATGGATTTTTTTCTGTTGCAGGGTTGTAGAGGGGTGAGTAAAGGAGTGGGTTGAAGCTCGTGGGAGAAACCATGGAAATTTCATGCTCCTTTTGTAATCCCACTATGCAATTTTTTATTGTTTCCCTCGAATGGTATCATGCCTGCGATTGGGTGTGACTCGTCAGGGGTTGGATTGCTTGATTCTTATTTCAATGGATTTATTTGGGTTTTGGGGGTTCGACTATAACTTAGAGGAACTATGCGTTTGGAATGCTACAGGAATTTGGGGTTTTATTAAAAGGGTTTTCATATTTCCTTCGGGCCGTTATCATTTAGAGTAAATGATTTTGCTAAAGGAACTCTGTGTAATGAAGAGGCCTGGGTAATTCCATGACTGGATTTGTGCATTTTGTTTAAATTTTTGTTTATGAAACTGGCCATGGGCAGCACCATTTCTCACAATGCTGCAAGGACATAATAAATGACTGTGTAATTACTCTTTTATGGATTAAAATGAATGGGTTTGTGAAATATATGTTGCATTTGATTACCGTGGTTGTAATTTGTGTGGAATGTATGAAATTTCCTTCATTATTTATTTTGTCAGTAAGGATGACCAAGGGGGGTTAGCGTTATGGCTTGGGGCCATGTCGTGAATGGTATTGACACTCACCATTGTAGTTGTAATAGCATAAATGGGTGCAGACATTATTGTTTATAAAATATGATGTGTGAATGGAATGTGAGGCCGACTATGGGCATAAACCCTTCGTTGGCATATGCTACTATTGGTTATTTTGTGACAGGGTTTTTATAGTATTTTAATTTACTGCGTGGCTTAAAAGATGAGGCCAAGGGCCATAAGTGACTATGTGTGTATAAACGGTAATGGGTCTTATGACCTCTATGTATAGAGTTGATTATTAGAGTGATGGTCTGTTGTAAATAGTGTCGCCTGGTTTGTAAAATTTTAAGGACCCTACAAGATTTGATCCTCAGTCGATTAATGTGGTGAGGGTTATTTTACATGGGTTGCGATTTGGGCTTGGATACCCACATGGGTCAATACTGTGAACTATGTGCCCTTATATAGATTTTAAATTAATATGGTAATATTGTTATGGTTCTTTTTAATTGGTTGTTGTAAGTAGTATTATGTTTGACATTTTATTTTATGGCATATGATTTATGTTATATGGATTTTAATATTAG
>LPNX010400208.1:117250-133982 GCA_001517045.1 Pseudotsuga menziesii
AAATCATCATGTTTATATGCAACGTGGTCTTTCGACCTAGTATATCAAAATAAAACATCAGGGTAACATCATAATAAATGGGTTCATGTCCATAATTGTTAGGTCCAAAATTAGGGATATTACATTTCCCCCCCATTAAAACAACATCGTCCCTAGTGTTTTAGGGACTCAGAATGAGATCATGAAACAAAGCGGAGTAAGCCTTTCTCATGGTGGATTAATTCTCCCAAGTAGCCTCATCAACCTTGAAGTGCTTCCATTTCACTTCCAACTAGACTACGGTGCACTTCCTGAGCTGCACCTCTCTCTTTTCCAATATAGGAAGAGGTTCAGGGGAAAATTCCCGTTCAGGTTCCACCTGTAATAAGGACTAATCAACAACATGTTTAGTAGAATAACAATATTTCTTTAATAAATATGCCTGGAAAACATTATGAGCTTTTATGTGCATAGGTAATGCTAGTTCATATTCCATCGGCCCTCTCTTGGCTAGTATTTCAAAAGGTCCACAAAACCTAGGTGCTAACTTACCGCACCTTCCCAAGCTCAACGAGCTCCTTTTTCTTTTACTTTCAAGTAGAAATGGTCTCCTATTTGGTAATCTTTATATTTTCTTTTCTTATATGTGTAACTTTTCTAGTAGTCTTCTGCTTCTTTAAGGTTCACCTGGACATTGGTAAACAATTGTTCTAAGTCCTTTAATAAATCAGTTGCTAACATGATCCGATCCACCAGGCTATCCCAAGTAACCAGTGTGTTAAGCATATAGTTATAATTGATGTAAAAAGTGTTCACAAATGAAAAAGGAATAAATAATGGATATGGTGGCAGACTGAAGGTTGCAGGTATCCAGAATAACAAAGGAATGACAAATGATTAATCCTATAGAAAGTTGAATGAGGATTGATTTTTGTATATTCCGCAAAATATAAAAATGGATGGTGGGGATTGAATATGTAGAAAAGTATTTGGTGGTCCAGGAGAGATCTATGATGAAAGCTGGAAGGGCGATAACATATCTTCAAATATCTATGAGATCTGCACCAAAAAGTAAATTGACGGTCATAGAGTAGGCCTGACGGTTGGAAATATTGCAGAGGAAAAGCTGTAGGGAGGAAACTTTGGAAAGTTGGTCAAGCATCCCGCATCCCACATCCTGCATCCCACAATATGGAAAGATCAGAAAACTGAGATCAATCCCACCAAAAATAGATCAATGGTGCTGAAATACCATTGCAGCAAAGAATATTACGGAAAGGAAATTACGAAAGTCCAAAAATCGAAAAGCGCGATCCCGCATCTCGCATATCGCATCTCGCAATATGGAAACATCATATGGCTAACATCAATCCTACCAAAAATAGATCAACAGTGTGGAAAGACCGTTGTAGAAAAGAATATTGCAGAAAGGAAATTATGGAAGTCCGAAAATCGAAAAGTGTGATTCCGCATCTCGCATCCTGCAATGTGGAAGATCAGCAGTCAGGAATGACTCCGCAAAAATATCGACGATGCGGAAGAAATCTTGCGGAAAAGATGATTGAGGAAATCAGTTTTCCAAAAGGATAAAAAGGATGATTTAATTGAAGAGGTAAATGTTATTTGGGTGTGTTTGTAAACAAACAGTCATTTCCCAAATTGAAAAGACACATCAATGAAGAGTTACATTGAAATAATGAAGGTACTAGGTATTTAAATGAATTTTTGTGTTATAAATGAGGCGTCTTTGTTAGTAAGTTTGATAGATTCCAAAGTGAATAGTTTAAAGCTATTCCAAAAGTCTGAGAAAATCATATTAGGGTGGTAGGGTGGTGCTAGTGCAAGCCACAGGTCTGCAGGGGGTCGAAGCCTCCTTTCAGTCGTAGCTGGAGAATAGGGTGTCGTAGCATCCTTATCTATTGTACAAGGAAGAAAACCATAAGGTTTTTGTAGAATCCTAGTCTATAGGTGCAAGAAAAACCTAGGATGTGCTTTTCATCCTTTCTGTAGCAGCAGATAAACAATTTTGTAAAATTCATCTTATTAATGAGTTTTTGTCGGCGGTTTTTTCATTGAGGTTTCAACGATAAAATATGTTTCTTAATTATTTATTATTGAGTGTTTTAATTGAAAAAAGGTCAATATTGATTCATCCTCCCTCTCAGTATTGTGGGANTTTTCTCATTGAGGTTTCAACGATAAAATATGTTTCTTAATTATTTATTATTGAGTGTTTTAATTGAAAAAAGGTCAATATTGATTCATCCTCCCTCTCAGTATTGTGGGATAAACCAACAATTGGTATCAGAGCAGGTTCCTTCACAATAGTTTAACCACTGGAAGGAATATCCCATCCAAAAATCACAATGGATTGACAAGAAGGTTTGGCCACTAACAAACATCCACTATTTACCAGAGAAAATTATTCTTACTGGAGTGTAAGCATGAGGTGTCAGCTGATGTCCTTGGGATGGATTTTTTTGGCAGCAACCCAACAAGATAAAAAAATAGTGAACCAAAACCCTACAAACACAGTTGAAATAGGTGAATATGAAGGTAATGCCAAATCCTTAAATGCAATATTAAGTGGTTTAACAAACTTGGTATTCACTAAAGTCATGCAATACACATCTGCCAAACAAGCATGGGAAAAATTGAAAATTATCTATGAAGGAGAATCTAAGGTCAAAGAATCTAAACTCCAAACATATAAAGGTCAATTTAAAAGTCTTAAAATGAAAGAAAAAGAGAATATTGGTGAATACCTTCTTCGTGTAGATGAAGTTGTTAATGCGATCAGAGGCCTTGGAGGAAAATTAAAAGAGAAGGAAGTGGTAAGAAAGGTATTGAGAACATTACCAATGAGATATGACCTAAAGGTATCCACCTTAGAAGAACGAGATGATATTAAAAAGGTAACAATAGATGAGCTACATGGAATCCTCACTGCTTATGAGATGTGAATAGGACAAAATGGATCTTCAATGAAAGAAGCAACTTTTAAAGATTCCTTAAAAAATCAATCGGAAAACCAAAATGATGAGGAAGCCTTTTTCATTAATAACCTTGAGAGAGGAAATGGGAAATACGAAGGGAATTTACCCTTAAAGAGTTTTAATTGTGGAAAGATTGGAAATTTTGCCTCTAAATGCACATACACTAAACAAGATGAGAATGAAGAAAAGGAAACTTCGAAGTTCAAAATGGGTAAACTAGAAAACAAGAAAAAACACCGTGGGAAAAATAAAATTGTTTAAACCATGGAAGACAGTGAAGACTCAGATGGAAGTGAAGTTGAATAAACTGAAGTTTTATTCATGGGACTAGATACTCAAACCTCAAATAGTTTACTCAGATATGGAAGGAGAAGTAGACCTAAGAGCTAAACTTGTTAGCACCCTTGAAGAACTTGAGAAATGTAGGAAAAAGAAGAGAGTCAAATCTTCCCATCCGTTAGTTGTAACCACAACTCCTAGATGCCAAAAAGGTTGAGGGGGAACTAAACCTACAACTAAAAAGAAGAATACAGGAGTCTGAAAAGATTTCAGAAGAAATCATGTAGTTCAAGAGAAAGCTCGATGAAGGATCTATCAAATCAAAATTTGAGAATATCTCAAGGATTCTAGATGACATTCTGAGTAGCCAAATACCATCAGGAGATAGGTCTTGTTTGGGGTTCGTTAAAGAAAAGAAGCCATAGATTTTTCCTGTCACAAATAAAGAAGGAAGTAAGAAAAGCTATGTTGAAGTACTAAAGACTCCAGCTAAAAAGGAAAGAAGCAAGAAAGATGGCTTATTTTCTCAAGATAAAGATAGAAATAATATAGCACCCAAGAGGCCAAATAGATATCTACGAATATTTTTAGGTCACTGCTTAACTTGTAATCATTTTGGTCATAAAGCCTTAAATTGAATAATTGAAAGAAAGTTTTTGAATTCAAGAAGAAGACATCAAGTAATGAGTCAAAAGGAAATAACAATATTTTTACATTACTTCAAAAATATAACATAGAATTTTATAAATGTAATAACTATGGACATGGAAAGAGATTGTAAATTGATGACAAATACAAGGAATACTGTTGCAAGCAAACCTCACAACACCAATCAAAAGAAGCATTGGGAAGGGAAGGAAGAAATGGAAAGTTCCATGATTCCTCTATGTACAACCGAAAGCCAAAACTTATGGCACTTAGACAATGGTTGTTCAAAAGACATGACTGGTGACTTAAGAAAATTCATAATACTAAAGGATAATAAGGGAAAAGTCACTTTTGGAGAGAGTTTGTCTTTGAAAATAATAGGCAAAGGAACAATTGTTGTCAATAGCAAGGTCAAAGAAAAAAATGTTTTTCTAGTTGAAAAAATCAAGACAAATCTTCTCAATGTAAGTCAAACATGCAACCAAGGACACATTTGTATCTTTGACTCAGAAAAATGTGAAATCAAGAATAAGAAATTAGGAAAGGTCATTGGTATTGCTATGAGAAATGAAAACAATGTATACATATTGGAAAATGAAAACCAAAGCTACTTAAGTATGGTATATGAAAGTTGGTTATGGTACAAAAGGTTGGGACATTTAAGTTTTGGCAATTTTTCCAAAATAAGCACAAAGGAAGTTGTAAGAGATCTACAAAAAATTATAGTTCATCTAAACTCTGTATGTAAACATTGTCAACATGGGAAGCAAACTAGAGTCAATTTTAAAATAAAAGAACATTTGACCTCACACCCTATGGAAATAATACACACAGACCTTTATGGACCAATCAGAAGATAAATTCTACAAGGATATCACTATTTCATGTTGCTCATAGATGATTAGACAAGGATGACCTGGGTGGCATTCCTCAAAGAAAAATCAGAAGCTTTTGAAAATTTTAAAATCTTCAAGGAAATGGATGAAAATGAATCAAGTATGAAAATCAAATGTCTTAGATCAGATAATGAGGGAGAATTTACTTCCAATGAATTCAATGAGTTGTCTAAGAGTCATGGAATAAAAAAGACAACTTTCGGTTGCAAAAACTCCTCAGTATAATGGGGTTTTTGAAAGCAAAAATAGAATAGTCCAAGAAGCTGCTAGAACAATCCTTAATGAAGCAAAACTGTCAGATTCTTTTTGGAGAGAATCTGTATACACAACTGTTTACATACGTAACAAAGGGAAACTCATATTGAAAAATCATAAGACCCCCTACGAATTATGGTATGGAAGACTGACCTCAGTCAAATATTTTAAAATGTTTGACAATAGTTGTTACATCAAAAGAAATGAGGATGACCTTGGAAAGTTTGACTCTAGGACTGATGAAGGGATATTTCTAGGATATTTGTCCACCAAAACGGCATATAGATGTTTCAATAAAAGATTACATAAAATTGTAGAAAGTGTTGATGTAAAAGTAGAAGATGTAACACCAAGGAAAGAGGAAGACCTTGACAATATTAATACATGTGATGACAAGATAGAAGAATTGCAAAAGGATAAGAGAATTCATAATGAAGAAAAAGACAAAGAGAAGGAAGATACACAAGAAGACGAAGAAGAATTCCCTATACCTAACACTAAAACTCCATCTAGAAGGATACAAAAGGATCATCCAGAATCATAGATCATGGGTGATAAAAATGTTGGAGTTAAAATAAGAAGACAATTACCAGGTAATGAACAAGCCCTACTCTCAATAGTAGAACACAAGAACTTTAAAGAAGCTAGCAAAAGTGATGAATGGGTCAAAGCCATGAATGAAGAATAAGACAAAATTGAGAAAAATGAGACATGGGAACTCTTCCCAAGATCTAAAGGTAAGAACATTGTAGGAACCAAATGAATTTTTAAAAGGAAGTTCAATTAATATGGACAAGTAATAAGGAACAAAGAAAGATTGGTTTGTAAGGGGTATGCCCAAGTGGAAGGTATTGATTTTGAAGAAAGTTATGCTCATGTATCTCTACTTGAAGCAATCATAATGTTTTTAGCACTCTCATGACATAAAAACTTCAAAGTATATCAAATGGATGTCAAGTTTGCATTCCTAAATGGAAAACTAGAAGAAGAAGTATATATTGAACAACCTGGAGGGTTTCTCTTGTCAAAGAACAATGACTATGTCTGTAAATTGAAAAAGGATCTCTATGGTCTCAAACAAGCTCCAAGATCATGGTTTGCAAGACTAGATAGCTACTTAAAACAATAATGTTTCAAAAGAGGATCCACTAAAAGTAATCTTCTCCTAAATATCAAAGATAAAAACATGATCATTGTTTTTGTCTATGTGGATGATATCATATTTGGAAGCAATCTTCAAATCCTAAGTGTAGATTTTGCCTCTGAAATGAAGAAATACTTCGAAATGTAAATGTTGGGGAAATTAACTTTATTTATAGGATTGCAAGTTTACCAAAGCTCCATAATTATGGATATGGGGAACTCCTTGTGATGGACCATAAGATGATCCAAAAACAGGGATATGGCCTCCTGATATAACAGGAGGTGCGTGACTCTGAGATACTACTGAGTGAGCAGTCACAATACGAACATGGCTAGTAGCGATATTCTGGCCTGGAGGACCACGTGAATGAGGGGGAGGTAGGGTTGTCAAAAATGCATTCGAAGGAGTAGAGTTCGAGGAGGAAGGGGGATGTGAAGGGATGTAAGTGGTGTTCCCTATAGTCACTCATTTTGGTTCTGGTATCCACATATGGTTACTAACACTAGGTCTAGGAAGGACATGTGAAGATGCTTCCGCCATTGGGATGGAAGGCGCAATGTGACTAGTGCTCCCAAATAATTCCGAATGAAAAGGAATAGGAGTGCCCCAAGGTGTAGTGCTAAGTTCAACTTTCAACTCGACATGATGTACTGGATCGGGTGCATGGATATCATACATGCCATAACGAACATGATTAGTGCTTGTGGGGTCATGATGAGTGTCATCGCCTAGAAACCAATACCGATGACATATGAATGAGGGATCATAACCAAAATGTGAAGGTATTTCTAGTGAAGGATCATATATGGGAGTAGAATCTGCATCCCCAACCTCATGAGGTGAAGAGGACATCCCAGGAATCTCATCTTCATGATCTCCCATCATGTGTGAATCAAAGTGAGAAGTAGTCCACCCAAACTATCTGTTTCTCTCTCCCAAAAGAGGAGGAGACGTGGAAGGTGGAAGTCCCACTAAATGACGAGAACGACGAAATGTCGTGCCTGAATCCACAATGACTCAAAAAAATGAAAAGACTCGATCTAATTATGCAAACCCTAGGAAAACTAGCATGCACGGAGCATACACATATACAATGTAAATCAAAATCATAAGCAAACAAGGGTAGGATATGTGAGCTCCCAAATGAAGCAGGTATGTCTCACCTAGGAGAGGCTTGAGACTCCCATACACAATAAGAAGAGGTTCACAACCAATTATAGTGGCCCTTAGCTTCAACGCATATAGAGACTATGCTATCCGACCCCTACCTGGCCAAGACACCTAAAGAATAACCTCTGCAAAGTACCCCATCAATAACCTAGGTAAGGAAACTAAGGTCACCTCAATATAATAAATGCTCAGGCTGACAGTTGCAGGTAGGATTGACCATATGGGCAGGGTAGCAAAGCCCAAAACTCTCAAAAGAGACCCCAGATATGAATACAATCCTAGAAATATCTTCGGTGCTACTCAGTTATGAACAGGGGTCATCGCAATCAATAACTGCTCACACTGCCTCGTGCTTAACTCCCTTGTAAGAGGAGGATCCTGCGAAACACTAATTATATAAAGGAATTTCACACTCTCACCTAGACAGAGACATAAATCTTTCGTTTAGTGGTCTTGAATAATTTACTCACAATGAACTATTCCAAGACCCTAAAACCTAATCTTATTGGTGCACCCTATAAAAGAAAAGAGTATAATTCAATTTAGTATGCGTTGATTTTAATTGGATTATTAATCAAAAGGTAAAATGGTTGTGCAACTAATGATGTTATGACGCAACAGGAGGTAAAATGCACACCTAACAATCAATGCAAACACACTGTGTCAAATGAAAAATGGGGTACACTACTACGTGAAGTGCAAAATTTTCCTTCAAATGAATATTCAATCATTCCTATATGAAAATATGACTAATATTCTCCAAGCAAACCTAATGCAAGTACCATGCAAAATGCAAAATGCAAACAATGCATAATGATGCAAAAAGAAAATGTTTTTGTATTTTTTGAATTAAATGAGATAAAAAGAAAAAGTATGACTCTACAACCCCTAAAATCTATAAGCACTATCAGACATCACCCAATCAAAGCACTAAGGTAAAAGAGACCTAATGCACTAATCCCAAAACAAAAAAAAGAAAATCAAATGACAAGAACATTTTCAAAAGAATTTAAACTAAAAAGCATCTCTGGTCAGAAACAAGGGTGTATATAGACTCCAAAAGCATCCAAGAAGACTTAGCAAGCATCCAAAATCACCCAGAAACACTTAATCTTCCCCAACAAGGAAAAAATCAGGGCATACGCGAGTGTTTGTAGAAAATCTGCATATATACGCGGCGATTGTAGGAAAACCCGCATGTACACGCGACTGTGAAGGAAAAACTCATGTACATCAAGAAAAATAGATAAAAAAGAAGGTAAACATACAATTTGAGACAAAATTTACTCCTATCAAACACTACTAGGCAAGCATGCCCCCAGACCCGACTCAGAAACAGAGAAATCAGAACAATTCAAGAACATTGAATGCCGATAAAATCCCCAAAGGAAATGACTAGGAACTCCCTAGAGGAGTCGCCAATTTTTTTATGGAGAAAACTTCCTATGGGTTGGGGTACCACAACAGACAGAGTAACCTCAAAAATCAATCCCTTCCCATATACAAGAGAAACAAAAAATCTAACACTAAAGGATCTCGAAACATACCTTATTCTAGATGGTTGATGTAGATCCCCGTCGAGCTTTTCCAATCTCACTTATGTTAGCAATTTTCTCTCTCAACAATCAACAAACAAGACAAGAATGCTATATAATGATGTTATACCTACTCTAGCATATATAATCAATAATGTATAAGAAATTAAAAGCATCCATGGATTCAATATTAATTTAAATGCACATCATTGAATAGAAAAATATATTTCTATTAATATATATCAGAGATTACAAGAATGACAACCTCTATCGGCACGTCTGCGAACCGGATAAACCAAGTCTTCCACTTGGGCCTCCACCACTTCAATCCTCCATCTCTCAATAGAAATATCTCAAGCAAATTAAATCTTGGGAAGAACACAAAGTGCTCCAAGGGACAAAGGGATGCAGACTCAAGTATAATCAAGCTTCGGCAACAATGGACTATAGTTTTCTTTCTCTTCAATTACTCCCATTTCAATGTATCCAAAGGGTTCCTTATATAGTGCTTCAATGGGGTAATGGAAATTCAAATCCGAGTGATCTCAAGGCATATGGAAGGCCAAGAGACAAGTGACTCGAATCCACATCAAGGAAAACTCCAAAACTATTTGGCCTTTTACACACATCCCTATGTATGTGGGTTTAAGGGTCATAACCACGTATATACATGAGAATGGGTTTAAAAGTTGCGTATGGAAAATAATGCATGTTTTTAGGGATGATCTTGGAAACATCAAAGGTACAAAAATGGTCCATGGGGTCCAAAGAGTTTGCAGAGGGACAGGGAAGGCCATAAATATGTGATATACCATGTGTGGTAAAATTAGCTGTAACAGATAGGTTAATGGTAGGACCTGAGTTATTAAAAGATATGGATGTAACCCTCAAACAGGTTCAACAAAACTTGAAGGCTTCCCAAGAAAGTTAGAAAAGTTACGCTAATTTAAAAAGAAATCCTATATAGTTTCAGGTGGGTGAACATGTATAAATAAAGCTAAATCCCAAGAAAATTTCCTTGAGATTGGAAGGTATTCAAATTTGGCACCTAGGTATTGCGGGCCATTTGAAATTTTAGCTAAGGTAGGGTTAGTTGTGTACCAGTTATCCCTACCACCCAATATTAAAGTAGATAATGTGTTTCACATTTCTATTTTAAAAATATATGTTCTTGTTGTTTCTCATGTTATTGATTGGAATGTGATCTAGGTGGAACCCGAAGGAGAGTTCCAGGTGGGACTAGAGTGCATTAAATATAGGAGAGAATCTTTAATATGGAACCGTACCATCGGACAAGTCAAGGTGCAATGGAAGCACCTTATTCTAGAAGAAGCTACTTGGGAACTTGAAAGTAACACGCGGGAAGTATATCCAGTCTTATTGAAAGATGATGAAATGGAAGAATAAAACAAAAGACTTATAACATCAAGGTAAGTATTCTCCTTCAAGGGGTGGTGTATGTAATGCACCAAAAATTAATACATTATTATTAACTCTGCTGAAAAATACTTTAATTATTATTTTTGGCATAAAGTCAAAATTAAAACATTTTGTAATAAATCATTTTATTTAATAAAAATTGATGAAGGGGAGGGGAGGGGTTGATATAGTTGTTAAAGAGTAGTTTCTAACCCACAAGAGTAAAAGACAAGTGGTTGAATCCAATGAGTGAGAAATCAAGATGCAGGAGGCATCATCCCAAAAAATTAGGTCACAACTCGTAGTTGAGTGCTAAAGAGCAGGAGGCTCGTAAATGACAAATTCCTAGTAAAGATACTATATATTAGTATTTACATGAGAAGAAAGGGGATAGCATTGGATATGAGAATACAAGAGATGGCGCATTGAAGGATTATTCTCGTGTGGTTCATGCAACAGGAACGAGGGTTCTGGAGCAACTAACTTATCTTCTCTAGGAATTGGTTGGGAGAAACAACTTCTCCACTTTTCTTTTCCCAGCATTGGTTCCATGTTCATAATCTATGTTTAAAAATGATTGTAGAATTTTTTTTATTCTAGATCTGAAGAGTTTAATGTAGGACCTACTATGTATCAGTTATTTTAACTATGCTATGATGAAATGTTTATAACAGCTAGGAAATTCTTTGTTTAGACATCTATGCTAGAATTAAGAACTCAGTTTTTACTTGAAAACGGAATTATGCACTTCAATGGATATGTATTCTCTATTTCCAAATTTCTTCCTATGCGACTAACTTATTAATGGATTGTTGCACTCCTTTTTAATATTATTTTCTTAGTCTATATTTTTTAAATTAATAAAAGGTATAATCCCTAATCATGTTAGTATTACTATGTTTGCTTCATATTTAAACAGAGTAAGAAGTATATAAATATATATATACTCTATCTCCATAATCTTTAAAATATATATATATATATATATATATATATATATATATATATATAGGCATACTATCACCATATATAAAATTACTTTAGAATGCAAGCACAATAACTTATTAAAGTATGGAGTAGATCAGGGATGATTTTAAGGAACCATACTTATTTAAAAGTGTATAAATGTTGGCGAATATTACCAATTCTTAAAACGGAAACTATAAAATAATTCGCAATATTTTTCAAAAAAAAAAAAATTTCCAAGGATTTTATATCGTTTATATCATAATTTAGCAATTTTTAGGGTGAAAAAATTTTACCCCATCAAAATTGGGCAAAACAGGGATTCAAAAAATGCAAAATGGCGAATTGTTTTTGGGAGAAAAACATGGAAAAATAGCCCACTTGGATAAAATTCGCCTTTAAAATTATCCCTGGAGTAGATCTGTTACAAATAGTTCATATAGAGTAACCCTACTCTACGATTATAATATGATAAACATAAAATATCTTACACAGAGATATTTGATCAAATATCTAAATCAATTGACCATTTACATAATAACCTTAATAAAATCATAAACCGAGCCTTATGGACATAACGATATTTACTTCCTTTCTGGATCGAAGATCTGTGAGTATTTTAAAGACCTACAGACCAAAAATCCATGGTAAACGAATAAGGATTGAAATGTATAAGTTGAAACTAGTTACCTTTGGCAGATCCTATGCAATCGAGTCCAAAACCTTAAGTTATCTCAATAATTAAATATAGAATCACTTATATAATCCTTTTTGGATTCACTTGAGCAAATCATATTCGGATCGAAGATCCTAATAAGCGAGTATACTATACACAAATTAATTTAAGTACAGTTCGAATAAAATATATTACATTCCCAACATATACGCTAGATTTTATAGCTGCGTTGTTTTACATCAAACCCTGAGTCACAAAACGAGCTTTCATATTTTCCCCAACGATCAGCATTAAAGCCATCAATGATGGAAGTTGGGCCATACATATCAATTAAAATGATATATAATGTATAGGAAATCACAGACCCTACGGGTTGCATATTAATTCAAAAAAAAGTCAAGATAGGGTCGTAAGTCCATATCATGGCCACCACTATATACTCAGAAGTAAAACCCTTGAAATAACATACAAACACTTCCACCATATTCACCAAACACATGCTACAATATAGCATCAATTCATTTACTATATTTGTGGTCGTAAGACCATGAATGACGAAAACCATTGATTTAATAGAAAGAACATGCAACATCAATAAAGAGAAAATGAGTATTGGAATCATAGAATCTCAAAGATAGGGTATTCTATTAATAATCAATTCAATAATAAGAAGTTGTTGTAAGACCATCACTGATGGATTCTATGTTTATTTAAATATCATCATTAACATAATAATAGAATGGGAGTAAGGCCATTCAAATAGCATAAGACCTTACCTCACCATTTGTAGAGAGGGCCAGGGGTCAGCTTCTCTAGGGCACCCTTATCCCTCCTCTTCCTGCCAAAAAGAAACAAAAGAAAACTTAGTCATTGTTTAATGCTAGAAGTTTTGTAAGGTAAAATGCAGTAATTACGATTTAATTAAAACCCTTACCTGTTAATAGATAGTTTTGAAGGGCAGAGTTATGGCAAGAAAGGTCGTGGCACTAGCTCTATAGTACATCCTACGAAAGGAACCGAGAATCCTAGTGATCACCTCATAAAAGATACAAACAACATGTTGTTAGCAATCACATAGACCATGAAGAAATATGCATATGCTACCCTAACTCTTAAAAAGAGCGGAGCTGTTCATCTCTTGCCAGCCACATAAAATACCCAATGACCCATACATTTTCCAGAGTAAACAAACCAAAGCTCTTTCTCTCTTGGTGGCCACATACACACAAAGTTTAAACAACCTGTACATTTCCATTGCAAAAAAAACATAGCTCGGCTCTGACTTCCCACACAAACCTAGCAGGCGAAAGAAGGCCTCAGATAAACTTCCAAGCACATTAAACCTTTGTCCAAACCCTAGTTTAAATATGGACAGCTGGATGGTGGAGAGTGTATATATGTATCCACATGGAAGGACTGGATGTGTTGTCTACTCGCAGCCAAGTCATTCTTTAAATTCCAAATTCATCCAAGGAGAGAACATCATAACTCTCATTGAGCTAATCATAAATTGCAATCATTACAGTTCAAAACCATACAATATAACCAGAATGCCAAAAGAACCCTTTCATTATATGAACCATGGCATGTAATGCCTAATGACTTTAATTATACTAGGAACATTAAATACCTTACAACCATGGCATAAAACACATATGGAAAACCATTTTATATTACAATAAAGGTATAACCAATATGCCAAGAACCATAACCATCATGGGTCATAGGGTAAGGCTTAAAATAATCACAAACTACGTAGTTCTTATTGCTAGAACTTTATTTTAGAACCCTTACAACTTTATTAATATAATGAAGAGTCACCATATGGTTGTACCATATGTCTTACAATCTTAATCCATTATGCTTAGAGGATCACCATAGACCTTAACTTAGACTATGGAAAGGCCCAAGGCCTTTCAATTTATCACTTAAACCAACTTATTACAAAATGGTTGGGGTCAAGGCTATGGATAGTGTCCCCAAGTCATAGGAAAGTAAATCCCTCATATAAAGTAATCAATTAAGAACAAGTCAAACGAAGAACATTACCTACGTGCACATGGTTGAAGGTTTTGGAAGGAGCTAGCTACTGCCACAATCAATATAACTTGTCATAAAAAAACAAGATATTAAAACTTACAGAAGTAAATTATGAGGAATATGGTAGTAAGTACATGAATAATGCATGTAAAAAAAATTTTACAATTTTTTAGGTGTGTTACACTAGAGAACGACAATATAAACACCGAATATAAAAAAAAAAATTACATAAAAATAATACTATGGAAAACTATAAACAAATTATAAACACGATAATGTGATAAATTATAGAACAATCATAAATCATAGAGTTGCCACAAATCAATCCATAATTTACAATGTAATTTGTGATGTTTTTGTTGACTAAATAAAAACTCCTTGATCTAAAGACCCACATGATTTTGAATAGCACCAAGATATTTTAGTGCATAAGCATATGGTCATCATCATTTTCAACATCTAACAAACATAAATAGCATGATCATGCCATCATAAACATAAACACAAACATGATCATACCAACATAAATATAACTATAGGTTTTAACAAAAAAGTAAATGCATCATCATCATTTGCATGACATAAACACATGATTATTATCATGGTCAGCGTCTAAGAAACATAAAAATAAACACCGTGATATATATCATCATTAACATAAGACCGAAAATAAGCATGAACATACTATCATAAACATTACGTCACATATTCATGTAACATATACTGCAACTAAGATATTTAAACATTATCTAACTCACATAACTAATAATACACATAAATATAATGATGATTCCATGATCATCATTTTCACCACATAAATCAATAAACATCAACATAAACATGAAAAATGAAATATATATATCAATATATATGAACACATATAACATCAAATTCATGATACAATACATCAAATATAATAATATATATCTCAAGTGCAATGGTTGCTATGATATATATTCTCCACCTCTGCCAATAGATGCATCATCAATATCTCTCCTACCAAAGTTATATGCATCACCACCTCCACCAATAGTGCTAGAGGCAATATCAATACCTCTACCAGTAGAACCAGAGGCATCAATATGCATAGAAAAATGAAAAAGAGGTGTAAGAGGGGGGAGGATAGGTCCATAAAGATGAAGTGTACAACCCTCTTTCAACATCTCTAAAATAAAAATGGGTGTAGTGGGAGCTGGTGGATGGTCGGGACAATGTGTAGAAATAAAGGATCCGTCAAGCATGATTAGAGGAAATGAAGATGAAATAGTATTAGATGGAAGGACGAGTAGAAGTATAATAACATATGTTGATAAAGGTGGAGGAGGAGGTGGAGACTGAGGAAGATGTGCATAGCTGACATCCAACTAAAAGGGTGCACTAACAACATGGTACATAAATAACCTCATATGATGAGAAATAATCTTCCATATATCTACAAGTTCACGTTAATCATGAATACCATGGGTCCACACAAGTATACACCAACATCACCCAATAATCTGGCCAACCTGTCTGCCATATCTTGAATAAATCTATCAGGGGGCCTACATGGACAGTGGTTAGGATGTCTACTAGCCACCTCATGTGGGCCAACCTTATCCTTCTCCTCCATATCCTCATCATCATGATCGGTAGGAGGTGTCCTGACCTATGCATCAAATATACCAATATCTGAAAATATATAGTACAAAATATTAACTAGGAAATTTCATTACAAAATTTAATATGTATAACATATTTCATTTCCATTAACTACAAAGAGAATAAAATGCAACTATAGTAATTTAAACATAACATTAATATTACCACTCTCATCAAGTGGCTCATCCAGTCTAAAGAAGATCTTGAGGTACCCTCTCTAGACCATGCGAGTACATGGATATGGCACCATGTCAAATGCATGGTTGTCCTCACTCGTTAACATATATAGCAAATTTGAGGTGATCCTAGCTGTGAACTTAGGTTGCATCATCTTGGGCATCATCTCCGACCACAGGTGCATATGCACCTCATTCATCATACTAGTATGTATGAGCTAAAATGATGGCGTGGTGGTTGAAAACCTCTCAAAAAATAAAAAAGAAGGATATGATCCAAAATTTCACCTCCCATCAATGACTGCTCGACATCTATACAAAGCATAAAAAAACTACCAAAAAAAAATGGAGGACCACCTAATGCATCTAGATCTTTGCACTAAAGATTCAATATAATACAGTAAAGGGAAACTAATGCGCTTCCCATCAAAAGTGGAGTGCACTAGTGTCACAAGGATACGAGAGAAGAACCTAACATCCTATGGACCAAAAGCATAGATATGAAGTTGCGCACCACTCACCTAAAAATTATACAGATGGACGACTACATCACTTATTTATCTTAGAGAGTAATCTAGTACTAGACTCTCTTTTGCCCTACCGACTCGGACATAGTTAAGTATCCAACTAGATTCAATATAATAGAGTAATCTAGTACTAGACTCTCTTTTGCCCTACCGACTCGGACATAGTTAAGCATAGATTCAATATAATACAGTAAAGGGAAACTAATGCGCTTCCCATCAAAAGTGGAGTGCACTAGTGTCACAAGGATACGAGAGAAGAACCTAACATCCTATGGACCAAAAGCATAGATATGAAGTTGCGCACCACTCACCTAAAAATTATACAGATGGACGACTACATCACTTATTTATCTTAGAGAGTAATCTAGTACTAGACTCTCTTTTG
>LPNX010400208.1:134061-144498 GCA_001517045.1 Pseudotsuga menziesii
CCCTACCGACTCGATATCATCTCATTTTAGGTTGCTACAGAGGAACAATAATGATTTGGGCACCTTTTTATCTTTTCAACCACTTTCCTCCTTTTGATGAACATAGAGATTTGGAAAATATTACATCTTATGAAAGCATACTTGTAAAACATAGATTTGGAAAATATTAGTTGTTTGTGCGAAGTCTGCATATGAAAACAACAGATAGATTCATATTCAACTTCGACAGCCGTAGAAGCGCATTAAAGTGATGTAGATGTTTTATGTATGATTTTTCTTCGTTTTTCAATTCATGTTGATTTAGTGACTTGTGACCTCGATATGACTTTTACCTTAATATGCCTCTAAATGTAGGTCTGTTTCATTTAGAGTTGGGGATTATTTTATGGTATCATCCCTATAAACTACACTATGATGCCTTATATTGGATATACTACAAGAAGTGTAAGGTAATATTCAAGCCTTGTTGGCCTGGCATAGTGGGTTGAGAGGAGTACCTAAAGGGTGGACATACTACAAGAAGTGCATGTGATTATCAATGAACCATTAGTCGTGCTTCATCATGGCCTAGCTTTTATATTTCAATGTTTACATCATCAATGAACCACTAGTCGTGCTTCGTCATGGCCTAGGAACCTATATTATCTTGCTATAGTAATTCTGATGTAGGTAGCTTGCTAAGCTTGCTCAACCTTTATTATTTTGATAGCATAAAGATTCTCATAAGTTTGTAGTTATTAACAAATTATTATTCTGAATGTATCTTTTAATTTTTAATTTTGTATGGTTAATGTATTTATTTTATTTTATTATATATTTTTTAATTGGATTGATATAATAGGTTTAAATTTAGTCATATAAAGTTATATTATGTGTATATACTAGATGTTATGGTACATAATGGGTGGAAATAATGTTTTATAAATTTTTTAATTTTGTTCATAATAATTATTTAAATTTAATTTTTGGAATTTTTCAATATGATATTTCGCTCTATAATTATTATTAATTTAACTATACAAAAGTTTAAATGGATATAAAATAATGTCATAGAGGTTTGAAATTGTTTTATTTATACTTTAAAATGGGTAAGACATAATTTGAGATTTATAAAAGTTATTTTAAGATATCTTTGGAAAGCACATTTATAAGTTCAATTTTAAAATAATATAGTTTAGAGTTTAAAAGTCAAAGTTTTAGGTTATTCGCTTCAAATATCGTTAATTTGAGAATCTATGTTATTTCTGTTTGTTTTTTTTTAATTTCAATTTAAATACCTCGTAAATCTAGAAACATAATGTAACAGAATCATAGATCAATGTTGTAATTTCATTACTTTCCATTTATTTCATCATATACTTTTAATATTACTTTTTAATATTTACATCTATGTTTTAAAAAAATCATCACAATCTTTGCATTATTATAAATATATCATATATTAAAAAACAAAATGAAAAAAACATTTTCTAATATAGTTAGAAAACTTTAACATACTCATTAGCTACAGTTAACATACTCAACTATATATTTACAATATAAACATTTTACATGAATTGATTTTATTTTAAATCTGATTTTGTAGAAAATTAAAATGATATAAATTTTTTTTGAAAATCAAATAGGTAATTCATTTATTAAAACTTGCAAACAAATAAAAAGATTTTTTGAGTATAATTCTTTGCAAATTGTAACTCGCAAAAGAAAAGAAGACAATAAAATTTCATTAAAAGATTAGAATTTCTATCTTACAAAGCTCTATGATCCCCAGATAACAAAGATAACATTCCATCCATTTTTATAAGAAAATAAGTTTTATCCTTAGAAGACATAGATTTTAGGGTTAAGAGCTTAGCAAATGGGAAATCCAAAGATATTGAAGGCTCCCAAGAGGAAATATTAAAAATTGGAGGGTTTGTCTTCATCCCGCATATCCTCCTTAGACTCTTTAATCTAGCGGTGAAGCAAGGGTTTCCTACACCTTGGACTCAAAGCCTCATTATTCCTATTTTTAAAAGTGGTGATAAAATGAGCAATCTAATTATGAGACTATTATGATTGTCCCTCTCTTAGCTAAGTTATATGGTATTATCTTAGAAAAAAAGATCAATGAATGGATAGAAATGGAAGGAAAGAGGGATAAAGGACAAGCAGGTTTTAGAAGGAATTATTCAATCACAGACCACATCGTTATGCTTAGGATCATTGCAGAGGAATGTCGTAATAATAAGTCTGACCTATTTTGTTGTTTTGTGCATTTTACAAAATATTTTGATGCAGTGCCTAGAAATAACCTATGTAGAAGGATAGAGGATCTTGATCCTTCTTTTGAGTTGAGAGCTCTCGCAATAAACTTATACAAAAAGGTCATTGCCAATTTTAAGAATAACAAGGGGTGGACTATGAATATAAAGTGTAATATTGGAGTTAAGCAAGGATGCCTCCTCTCCCCTACCCTTTTTGGCATTTACATTGATAACCTAGAAAATTATTTAGAAGAAGTAGGTTGCATCGGTACATTCCTAGTTGCAATAGGTATCATCCTCCTACTTTATGTTGATGATATTTTTCTTATGGAAATGCGCCCTTCTGATCTTGATACACAATTAAGAATTATTAAATGTTTTTTCTCTAACATGGGTATGACTATTAACAGTGATAAGACAAAAATCATGATGATAAAATCTAAGAAAGGCACCTATGCAAATTTTATTTATGATAATAGAAATCTAGAGGAGGTGACTTCTTACAAGTATCTTGGAATTTATATTCATCACAAGCTCAACTAGAACTATATCATTGAAAAAATGATTAATAGAGGGTGAAAATCTTATTTTAGTCTTGAAAATAACTGTAAATAAGTGAATCTAGTCATGTGGGATAAAAATAAATTCCTCTTTAAAACCCTTGTCGTCCATGTTATCTTGTATGTTTGTGAAGTATGGGGTGCAACATTTCTAGAGAATCTTGGAGGAAGATTGATAAAATCCAGAAGCTGTGTATAACTCATAACCTCAAAATTAAAAGCAATACACCATATCCTATTAGTAGTGAGTCTTCCCCCTATCGAGAGAATGTCTATGACTAGGTACCTCATGTACACACATATGATAAATAATATGGGAAACAAGAGACTTCCTAAAAGTGATTTAAACTCAAGTCAAAACCAACTACGCCTCAAGTAGTGTTGGTGTAAAAATACCATGGCTTGGTTAAACCATTAGGGCATTGATGAAAACAAAAATTTGCAGGGCATTGATAATGTAACAAAATTATTTCTTCTAAGTTTAAGGAGAATCTTTAATGTGAGGAAAATTTACCAGTTAAGAGAAAATTAAGATACTATAAGGAGGTCATTAATCCTAGCTTGGAAAATCAGAAGTATCTATAGGTAGTAACTAGCTCACAGTAGAAAATCAATATAGCCAAGACTAGAACAAACTCTTATAAACTCCATAGCGAAACACATCGTTGGTCTAATCCTAAGAATCCATGTCCGGAAAGGGTTTTCCATCTATGTGATTCTATAAGCGTTGAGGATGAAAATCACTTTATCTTAGAGTGCCTTGCTTACACCCACATTAGATCTGAGTTACAGAGTATTTGCTACATTACAAACCTTTATAACCTCCTAACGTACGAAAACTATAATGATGATGGAATGGTTTTTGAGCACTAGAATGAGAGTTTAAAATAAACCAAGTATTATCCTACTTGATGTTCGATAGACCAAAGTTGATCTTAATCGGCGTTAATCATCATCATCATTTATTTAAGTAACTTTAGCATCTAGTTTAATTTATAAAATACTTAAAAGAATATATATATATATAATGGAATTTGAAGTAACTTTGTTTTAAATTTTAATTCATATTTTTAATAAATTTTAATTGTGAATAATATGTTATAGATTTAGTAATAGTGATTAATAATAGGTATTAATAATAAATAGTTAATCTTCATATACATTAAAATTTTCTTGTAAATAATTAATTTCACTCTTAATTATATTTTAAACTTCTTAATTTAATTTAGTATTCCTAATAAATAACTAACTCAACTCTTAATTACAATTTTTATACTTTTCCTTCAATTTAACTTAACATGCTTTTTCATTTAATTTAAATTTAATCGATCATACAAATTTAAAACGGTTTCATTCGTACTCTAAAATCGATAAAACCTTATTTAATATTTATAAAAAGTTATTTTAAGATATATGTACATCTGAAGTCAACTTTTAAAATTTTATAGTCTCCACCTTCAAAAGTTAAAATTTTGGGTTATTTGTTTTAAATATAGTAAATATTAGAATGTATTACATTTAGAGATAAAGTTTGAAAATTTTTATTTTTAAATTGTGTGCATTTTATAATTTTAGTCTAAATAAATTGTGGATCCATAATGTAAAACAATCACAAGTTAATATTGTAATTTCATTACTTTTTATTTCTTTCATAATATGTTTTTAATATTATTTTAGAATATTTGTTTTTGTGTTTTGAAAAATCATCACATATTTAAAATATTTGTATTACTATAGATATATTAAGATACTGGAAGGAGGTCATCACTCCTATTTTAAACGGTCTTGAAATTATCTCTTCGTTTTAACTAGTTCAAATAAAATAATTATTATAACTAAGATAAGAACGAACTCTAAAGAACCCTATAGTAAAATAAGTGGTTCAATAGTTCCTAAAACATTATAAGTGGTTTTTAATATAGTTAACTAACTTTAACAACTCATTTATACATTTACAATATAATTTTTTTTAGATGAATTGTCTTTTAAAATATTATTTTGTAGAACATTAAAATTATGTAAAACTATTTTGAAAATAAAAGAAAGATAATTCAATTACTAACACTTAGAAAGAAACAAACATGTTTTGTTCATTCTATTTTTTTTGTTTTATTTGGTTAACTAGCTTTTAACATATTCTAAAATTTAAAAAGACAAATATTTTTTCATTCTAATTTTTTTGTTGTTTTTGTTTTATTTATTTAACTAGCTTTAGCTTAGTCTAGAACTAAATATTTATCTAAACTAATTATGAAATTATTTAATTTATATATTATAATTAGAATGAATTATTTTTGTTTTAAATTTTTTTTTTTAATTTTAATTATGAATAATAGCTTATAAATTAAAACCCATAGTAACTAGCATATTCTAAAATCTAAATATTTATCTAAACTAATTATGAAAATATTTAAATTATATATAATTATAATGAATTAATTTAGTTTTAAATTTAATTTTGTTTTTAATAAATTTTAATTGTGAGTAATATCTTATAAATTAATACCCCTAGTAATAGTGACTAATAATAAATAGCTAGTCATTACATGCATTAAATATTTTTTATAAATAATTAATTTAACTTCTAACTATACTTTAAACTTCTCTTTAATTTAATTTAGTATTTTTTATAAATAACTAATTCAACTCTTAATTATACTTTAAACTTTTCCTTTAATTTAAAATAATACTCTATTTCATTTTAAAACTCTTTATTTATTATATATTAATTAAAGATATATCCCATGTATCCTATATTTGTCAAATGATGTAGACTATCTTTACAATTAAGATTTGTTGTGATCCAAAATAAAATAAAATTCTAAAAAGTAAAATTAAAAATCAATTTTCAAATCATATATACAATGTGTATTATCATTATAATAAAGAATTATTGTTATTATAATGTAAAATTTACCTTATATTGGTCAAATAATGTGGAAAATCACTATGATTAAGATTTAAATGGTTATCCTCTAAGATGATGGCTAATGATGGCCTTTGTCATTAGCATTGGCTTCGTAATCACCTTGCTCAATCACTTTGCATTGATTTTGCTCGACTAACAAAATATATTTTGTAGATTTTTGGGTCGCTCCATTGTCATTTGGACTTCTATCTCTTGAAAAATTCAAGGAAAAATGAACAACAATGAGCGAATCCACCCACTGACAATGTCGTTGAGGCTTGAGGCCACTCCTTGTAGAGGCAACAACTCCATGGGAGCAAGAAGTCACTCAACGTGGTTTCCTTCAATCTCTATGGGATATGGAGCCCATATTTCACCCAGTGTATGCAAGCAGGTGGATGACTTGGAAGACAAAGATGAAGCTCGCCACCGCTCCATTCAACCTCTATGGCATAGACACTCCCATTACTAGCGAATGAAGAATGTTCTTTCCCAACTGCTCTAGGTACATGACCGCCCTCCCCCTCCACCGACCTCTAGTGATTCTGAGAGCTTTGTTGTTGGGGAAAATTCCTCGGTTGCTCCAAGTCTGAGCGAGTAGCAACAGATCTCAGCACCTCCCCCTGCTTTGGAGCCGCACCAGGTCCTTGAACCTGCGCTCTTGCGGGATGAAGATGACTACTTGAAGTCATGCCCAATTGTTGAGAACCATGGCAAAAGCCGTGAGGCTTAAGCAGTTTTCTTTTTCGTTCGAAAAAAGTGGATACTTGGTTTCCACACCAAAGGAAAATTCTTCACAAATATAATAATCTCTAGTCTCTACCTTCTCAAGTTTTGGAAATGTGGAGGAAAACTTTTTTGTACTTTTTTTGTATTTTAATATAATTTTCAGCTATTTACCAAAAAAAAGGTTTATCCTTATCCAAAACAAAATATATTTCTAAAATTAAAATTAATAATCAATTTTCAAACTATAATATAAAATTGGTAATGCAAATTATAAAAAAAATATTTTATATTGTATTTGACAAAGTAAATAATCAAAGGGATTAAAATAAGGTCACTATCAGATTTTAAAATAAAAATTCAAAATATGTAATAATATTAATAATATAATATCAAAACATAAGTAATAAAATATAATTTTTTAATTAATATTAATTTTTTGAATAAAAAAATTATATTATTAATTATTATAACAAAAGAACTGTTCGGGGGCAGAGCAAGTGGTAAATGGAATTGTTTGTGAATGGAAGGTTATGAGTTCAAATGCCCCCAAATTAACACGTGTGCGCTGATGTGGTTACACCTAAGTTTATAGTGGTAGTGGGATTGGATCCGGTTACACCTAAGTTTATAGTGGTAGTGGGATTTGATCCCTGGACCCTTGTTAAACGACGGCCCTGTTACGCCTTGTTAAACAACTGCCCTGTTACTCCCATCCCCAATTGGCAATTCCCCTCGTCTAAAAAAACAAAAAAACTTTAAAAAAAGACAACATATATCTTTACTGCCAAAACTGATACAACATATTGAAAGCAAAAAGGATTCAAACTATTTGACAATTTAGTTTGACATGTTTGTAATCCGAATTAGTTAATTTTTATTATTTTTTATGTCAAAAAATCAGGTTTCTTAATAATTCATCGTTCTCAAAAAGGCCTGGAACACAACTTAAACAAATTTAAACTGTATTGTTTGAACTCTTTTTATTACATGGCGTCGGAATGTTTAAGCTACGCTATATTAAACTATTGCCGTCGAAGTATTCGTTACTCCATTTTCAATATACTCTAAATCATTAGCTTGTAATACACTACAAATCTAGGTTTCGACCATCAAATCCAATACGGACATCAAAACAAATATTTATATCAATAAGCCCTCGTTCTCTCCCGGAACTGTCAGCCCCTTATTTTCTGCCGGAACGGTCCTCTACTTTACGTTCGAAAGTAGACAAATTCAAGAGAAATAAATATGCACAAATTTTACGGCAAGATAAATAAAACTATTATATTCTACTTCCACACAATTGAAAGACTAAGAAATCCAGTAAATAAACGCCATATTACTTACAGGTGCATGCAGCTTGGCACGGTGCAACTGTGTGTATATACATCAGAATGTACCAAACTACAGGATCTGAAGGAAATAGCGAGTATATTCGTCGTCGTCATCCTAAACCATAGAAGTATATATGGGATTACAGAACTAGCTCAGCATGTGGATTTATAGCCCAAGTCCACGAAGCCGGTCAGGCTACACAGGAGCTGTAACCGAATTAGCAATATACACATGTTGGTCAACATCACCATTACTTTTATTCTCTAATGTCAGCTGGGTTTACACAGCATGCTACCTGGTTCTCCGTTAAATTAATTGATGTAAACTTCGGCATGGCACAAAACGCCGTCTATTCAAAGCGTAGACTCCTTCAGAACGATTGATTTCTAACGTCTAAGAATATTTCGCTAACAAGTTAATTATATCATAGATTTGCATACCATAATACAGTGCGGCAGTGGCAACCATATCATGGAAATAGAAGTAATATAAAGAATTTAGTGCCCTGGGTAATGATAGATTTAGAGATTTAGAATATTTGCCGGTTAAAATCAGGCATAATTGAAACTAATAACTCTGACGGCGTTGCATTTTCGTAACATTGCTGCGCAATAGAATTTAGTGCGCAGGAAGAAGAATTTCAAGTGGTTCTCCCTGTCGGCCGAATCCATTGTTTCGAAGGAGTTCCTGGACAAGAGCAAAGTAATGGCCAGCGATATACAAAGCAGGAATGATTACATTGGCTTTGCTAAGCGGGAGGCCATTGGACAATAAAACATAAGAATCAATTTATTTGGGCATTTGTTAGCCCAGTGACCCTTTTTACCGCAGATGAAACATCTTTCTTTATCTGCAGGTTCAGATCTTTTCTTAAAGTAGGCTTTCTTTTGAAATCTTTTGCCTTTTTTAATGCTTATAGCCTTTGCAAAAACCCTAAAACTGCAGTACTCCGATCATGAATGATTAGCATGTAACGGGAAAACTGCTATTTTCGGATGCACCAAATACAGTTTTTATTTAACATGAGAATAAATTTAACGTTTTATCTCACATCATGAGTGACGAGGATTTAACGGCAGCACCACCAGTTTCCGGTTCAACAATTACAGTTTTTTTAAGAACATGATAAGGAATTTAATGTTTTGTATCGATTCATATCACTGTAAGAACTTGTAAACATTTGTTTTTGTTTTGTCTATTTTAGATTTTGATATTTTACTGCTAAAGTCGAAGTTAATATAGATTCCTGTAAGTTGAAATATCGGGTTCACAATTTATTTCATTTTAACAACCTTATTATAATTTGTCTTAAAACACTCATATAATATATCGACATTTTTCAAATGGTTTAAATTGCTATGCCAAAAAACTTTATCGTCCTAATACTTTATAGTATATCTACTACAGCATTGTTTAAAAGGAAACCAGACAGTGCCTAAACGTCACAAACTCTTCTAACAGGGCTGTCCAAAAAAACACACAAGAAAGGAGACCAACTCTTTTAACATGGCTTTGCAAAAAAAATACATAAAAAAGGAGTTTAAAGAGAGTTATTACTACTATGTACTTTATGTAAGTTCCTATTTCTAACAACCATGAGAGCTAGAGATTTCAACTACCCAAGGACTGGTTGTTGTACATATTTCTCATCGACTCACCTGGAGCCCACATACTTCGTGTTCTCGAATGCACTCAAATCAACATTTTGATGGGGCATCACTGGTCATGGTTAATAATTCCTGCTAACCTCCCTGCACACCCACATGATCTTGAGGTGATCTATGCCTCATCAATTCCATTTGCTTTATCATTCCATTCCAGTTATAGTAGATTATTTCCTTTTAGTTTTCTTTATTTCCAAATAAATATAAAACAACGATTATTCTCAATGTTATATTTTAAATAAGTAATTTATTACATAAAATAAAGTATTAAATTCAATGTATCACAAAAAGAAAATATGAAATAGTGTTGAAATCAACACATCCTTCTAAATTTAATGGAACACAAACATTCAATACAATACAAAAGGAAAATAAGAAATAGTGTTGAAATCAATACGTCTTTCAAACATATATAAAAATTTACATCTTTAATTTTAATCGTTAAAATTCATTTTCTTTCAAAACCCAAGTTATAAATGTTGTAAAAGGCCTAGGTACCAAGTTTGAACATTTTGCGACTCCATTTGCCCTTTCCCAACACTCTTCTATCTAGAGGGCAATCACCCTCATAAGGCAATTTCCACAATTTAAAGGTTTGGGGAAGGGGTGGTAAGGAGTTAGAGGTAGACATGAAGAGGGAGTGTTAAGGAGTTAGAGGTAGAGACCAATGGGGGTGTTAAGAGATTGGGGATAAGTGTCGAGAGCAAGGGGGAAAGAGAGTGAGACAATGTGTTAGTAGGTGGGGAGATAGAGAGGTGGGGGCGGGGAGTAGAGTTTGGGAGAGGGGGAAGGGAATGTGTGTGTGTGTGAGAGAGAGAAAGAGAAAGGAGGGATGTGTGTGTGTGTGCGCGTGAGAGAGAGAGAGAGAGAGGGTTGGCGAATAGGGGGTGTGGGTTAGGTGTAGTTGGATGATTTGAGGAGTGAGAGAAAGTAGAGGAGGGGGGGTCTTAGTGGAAGGGGAAGACAAAGGGGTGTGTGTGTGAGAGAGTGACAGA
>LPNX010400209.1:0-41096 GCA_001517045.1 Pseudotsuga menziesii
CAGGTCAGGACCTAGAGCTGATGTATAATACTTGATTAGGACCTTTTCTGAAGGTTTATCTGCATCAGAGAAGTTTTTAAGATAGGCTGTAAACCTTTGCGTAAAACTGTGCACTTTTTGTTTCTTTTCTTTTTTTAAAGCACAAAGTCCTTTCATCAGGGCAGCATGCGTCTTTTGGACTGCATACTTACTTCTAAACATTCTTTCGAAGGTGTTCCAGTCTGGAATGGAATTGGCAGGCAAACCGAAATACCAAGAGGCAGCGGCTCCTTTAAGGGTGTGTGGGAAGAGTCTACAAACCACATCTTCATGCTCCCCTGCCCGTAATCCTTCTATAGCCAAATAAAAACTCTGCAAGTGGTCATCTACCAATATCTTCTCATTGGGATCAAACTTAGGCAATAACTTTTCGAAGGCTTGAGGTAGGTCGTGCAAAGGCGTGGTCAGATTCAGAGGTGATCTGGCTTTCCATGCAGGTGGGGGGTTTGGAGGATTAGGTGGCTGGTTTGCGTTAGCTGCTGCCATTAGTTGAGGTGGAGAGTGTGGAGGTGAACCAACTGGGGTGTGAATAGGAGAAGTGTAAGGAGTCTTAGGGCCTTCTTGATTCAAAGGTAGCTCTACTTCCTGTAAGGCAGTCTCTACCAGTTCTTGCCAGTCTCCAACCAACACCGAGTCTTCTCTTAGAGGACGGTCTTTCCTCTTGTATTCCCTTCTAGGCAATTCGGGAATGACAGGCAATCCTCCAATCTTCTTTAAGTA
Organism: Pseudotsuga menziesii; assembly: GCA_001517045.1. Lineage (NCBI taxonomy): Eukaryota > Viridiplantae > Streptophyta > Pinopsida > Pinales > Pinaceae > Pseudotsuga > Pseudotsuga menziesii. The sequence continues at coordinate 760 of LPNX010400209.1, forward strand.
TGCCCTGGTATGTCTTCTCAGATCGTTAACAATCTCGTTGTGGATAGGGTACAGATATTCTCTTTCTTCTTCTTCCGGAATTAAATTGCGTGGTACACTACTACCGGAACTGTAACCAGCGGAATATTCTCGGGAAAATGGGTTTCCTCGGCCAGCCATGCACTGGCTGCCCTCCTTCTAGCGCCAAAACTGTTGAGGCCTGGAAACTCGCAGGCGGCAACAGTAAGGGATTCTCCCCAATCAGCGTTCCCAACTATCCCGCTGACTGTTTGGTATAGGGAATCCGTCCGGTTTGCGGTCCGGCTACCGTAGGTCAAAGTAACAAACAAAGGCTTTACCGGTTGCGGCCCGACCCACCAAGTTTTTGTATTTTGACTTAAAGGAATGATATGCACGTGCCTAATTAAATGCAGGCTGGTTTAAATGCAGGGGGCAGTCACAAAGTGATGCGCAGGTTCTTACCTCTCGTCTTATGCTCACAAGCAAACAAACCAGATACGAACAGAAATAACTAATTATCTAAACTATCCCTAGGGAGCGAGGCTATCATCTTAACTGAGCAATACAAAATCACATACGGCAAGAAAAATCACAGATAGCTGATACTTTTCCCACAGCACATGAAAACTACAAATATTCAAATAACCAGTTAGCCGATCATTCTATAACAACAATTATTACTCATAGTGCAAATGCATCCCAGAAAAGACTGCAGAATAATTAACAAGAACTTAGGTTCAAAACATCAAATATCCTTACAGCGCATGAAATACAGCTGAACACTAAATAGTTCTTCTTCAGCATTATTCATTGAATAGCATTGGTACATTTCACTTCTTTACTCTTTCCAGCAGACAAAATTGCAGTTCACTTCGCAAAACGAAATAGTTCCTCTTACAAGTCAACAATTACAAAATTTTCTAAGGGAAAAAGCCCTCCTTTCATCGAGCTTCCCATTATTTAAACTACAACTGATGTCCTCTGGGTTCCTTCAACGCGTCTTTTCAATGCCCTTGACGATTCAGTTTCTTTCCTGGTCGTTTCACCTTCTCCATCATTTCCACAAGCGTTTATTTTCTGACAGTAACCGCTAAAAAGAAAATGTCCCATCGGCGCCTCGGTCATTCGTTCACGTTGTCCTTTCCGGCACGATGCTCTACTTCAGCGATTCATGAGATGATCTCTGCATACAAACTTGGTGCATTATCCATTGAATTCAGACATTAGGCATCCATAATTTTAAAATTATAATGATATATTCACAACGGGCTAGCCTAGTTCATCCGGGTGAGGAACTGCGGAGGCTCGGAACGGCAACGAAAAGGTAAATCGGCAGTCGGGCAGTTCTTAGATTGGATGAGACAAGGTTCTTACACTGGATGGGAGAAGGCTCCAGGAGCCGCAACGGCGGAGGAGTGCCAGAAGAGGGGAAACGGAAACACGGGCGTCGTAGGTGATCGGGCGGCGGAGAGGAGTGGATCGGACGACAGACTACTCTGCCACCCACAACGGCGGACGGAACGCAGGCTACAAAAAAGGTGACGGAGGCTAAATAAGGCGGAGTTCGGGTGTCGGGTGAAACTCACGTCGGGGCCCGACTTTATCTCCCCAGCCACAACGTCGGATGAACCGGAACTCTGGGGCAAGCGATTCACAACCCGAATCGGGCGTCGGAGAGAAGTGGATCGGATGGAGACTTTGGTCTAAGAGCCGCAACGGCGAGTGATATAAGACTCCACTTCTTCCAAAAGAGGACCGATCCAAAGGGAAGAATTAACAGCGCTAAGGCTCAAATGAGGCCAAAAACTAAAATTTCGCTAAGGTAAACCTTCACACTCTTAAAAGTGTTAAAACCGATCTCGCAACTCACATTGAACTGAACGCAACCAGCCAACAAGAAGGACGCTCAACTTTAAAGCAAATATACTCAAAGACGCCAAAATTTCAACCTTAGATTCAAGTAAATCAAGATAAGGAGGGGTCCCAGAATTTAAGTGAAAAACTGAAGTCGGGGAAAAGGTTGCGGCAGCAACAGAGCCTTAAGACGAGAGGTAAGAACCTGCGCATCACATTGTGACTATTCCTTGCATCTTTATCACCCTACATTGTTAATTAGGCACTTGCATATCATACATTAAGTCAAAAAATACAAAATCCACGGTGGACCAGGCCGCAACCGGTAAAGCCTTTGTTTTGTTACTTTGACCTACGGTAGCCAGACCGCAAACCGGACGGATTCCCTACACCAAACAGTCAACGAGCTAGTTGGGAACGTTGATTGGGGAGAATCCCTTACTGTTGTTGCCTGCGAATTTTGGAGCCTCAATAGTTTTGGCACTAGAAGGAGGGCCGCCAGTGCATGGCTGGCTGAGGAAACCCATTTTCTTGAGACTATTCCACCGGTAACAGTTCTGAAAGCAGTGGGTTTCATAATCCAATTCCGGAAGAAAGAGAACATCTATATTCTGTTGGTAACGAAATTGTTAACAATCTGAGAAGACACACCAGGGCATATGTAAAGAAGATTGGAGGATTGCCAATCCTCCCTGAATTGCCCAGAAGAGAGTATAAAAAGAAAGATTGTCCTGTAGTGGAAGACTCAGTGTTGGTCAGAGACTGGGAAGAACTTGTAGAAACAGCCTTACAAGAAGTTGCACTACCTTTGAATCAAGAAGGCCTAGAAACCCCTCACAGTTCTCCTCCTCATACTCCATTTGGTTCATCGCCTCACTCTCCACCTCTACTCATGGCTGGCGTAAACGCAAATCAACCACCTAACCCACCAAATCCACCACCTGCATGGAGAGCCAAATCACCATTAAACCTCACACCTCCTTTACATGACCTGCCTCAAGCCTTTGACAAGATGTTGCCCAAGTTTGATCCCAATGAGAAAATAGTAGTAGATGATCACCTACAAAGCTTTTACTTGGCAATTGAGGGATTAAGGGTCAGGGAACATGAAGACGTGGTATGCAGACTGTTCCCGCATACCCTTAAAGGAGCTGCAACATCATGGTACTTTGGATTGCCTGCTAACTCTATCCCTGATTGGGATACATTCGAAAGAATTTTCAGAAGTAAGTATGCAACTCAGAAAACTCATGCAGCTCTCATGAAAGGGCTGTGCGCGTTGAAGAAAGAAAGAAAAGAAAAGGTGCACAGTTTCACACAAAGCTTTGTAGCCTATCTCAAGAATTTATCTGAAACAGATAAACCTTCAGACAAAGTTCTAATTGAATATTATACTTCAGCTTTAGGCCCTGATCTGGCCATGTTTTCCAAAGGTAGGGCCAAGCCCACTTTGACGGAAACTTATGAAGAAGCAGAAGTGGTGGAAGATGAAAGAGAGAGCATTGAAGACTATCCAGAACAGTCAGGAGAAAAAGGTGCAGGGAGAAAAGCCTTATTGTTTACTAAACCTAAGGAAGAAAAGTCGCCAGATTTGGAAAATATGGCCAAAATGATGCAAAAAATTTCCAACAAAATCATAGATACGGAGAAAGAAAAGGAAGCACAAAAGTTTTATAAGCCATATTATAAGAAAAGAGAGGATAATCATCAGTCTCAACCTCCTCCTCACAATATTGCATCTATGAATTTAATAGAGGTAGGTTTGGACAATTTTTGCACTTTTCACCAACAGCCACACTCTGAAAAGAATTGTCCTCAATGGATTAATTCGATGACATTGGTCATGAATCGACTGTTAGATTCTAGATTAACAGAAGAGGGAGATGAAGAAAGAAAGGAGGATTCTGCTTCTGCTTCTACTAAAGAACAGGAAGAGGAAACCCTGGCTTTATGGAATTATGTCTCGTTATTTGAAGCCGAAGAAGAAAAGACTCAGGGGTACAAGGATGTTATGGAAACCAACGTAGCCACAAGGAGCCAAGGAACGGTTAAGGAAGATAGTCTTATACTCCTGTTGAGGCCTGGAAATTCACAAGCGACAACAGTAAGGGATTCTCCCCAATCAACGTTCCCAACTAGCCCGTTGACTGTTTGGTATAGGGAATCCGTCCGGTTTACGGTCCGGCTACCGTAGGTCAAGGTACAAAACAACAGCTTTACCGGTTGCGGCCTGGTCCACCGAGTTTTTTGTATTTTGACTTAATTATGAAATGCAAGTGCCTAATTAATAATGCAGGGTGATAAATTGCAAGGGGCCATCACAAAGTGATGCACAGGTTCTTACCCCTCGTCTTAAGGCGCACAAGCATTTAAATCACATGCAACAAGTAAATAAACTAACTACCTAAATCTATCCCTAGGGAGCAATGTTATCATTCGTTAGTGAGTAATACATTCTGTACATGCATTATGAACAGTTACAAACAGCTGATACTTCATTCAAAACACATGAACAATTACAGATATTCAAACAACCAGATGGCCGAGTATTTTACGAACAACATTTATTACTCACAGTGGAAGAAATCCCAAATATATTGAAGAACATTTAACAAGAACATAGGTTCAGGAAATTAAATACTCTCACAGTAAATGAAACATAGCTGAAAATGAAATAGTTCCTCTTCAACATTATTCATTGAGTCACATTGATACATTCCACATTTCACTCTCTCCAACAGGAAAAATTTGCAGTTTCCTTTGCAAAACGAAGTAGTTCCTCTTACAAGTAAACATTTACAAAATTTTCTAGGGAAAAAGCCTTTTCTAATTCCTACTTTCAAATATTTAAACTATAATTCCAGAGCGTTTCGTTTTCCCCAGACGCATGATCTTTCATTTTCTCAAACACCTCACATTCCTTGTCTGTATGTAATCATGGACCACTTGGTAACTGATGACTTCTTGGGCTTGCACCGTTATAGCTTCGAGTTTTGTTTTCCACTCCCCTGGTTCTCCTGGAGATCCCTCTGGTTTCAGTTATATTCTTGCCAAACGGTCCGTCTTTCTCAGCACCACGGTAGAGTACTTGATCTCCTCAAAACCACCTGCCATCAATCGACCATCATCATTCAAAACAACAAATTTTATCAATTAAACAACTATCCCACAAGGAACTGGCGAGGCGCACCATCTACGGGCCTGACAAACCTAGCCTACGACAGTCAACAGGAAACACACTGGCAGGAAAACTTAGAATCGGCAATCGAAAATAAATAACATCGGAGGCTATGGGGCTTTCCCAGCCGCAACGATGGAAGGAACCCAAATCACGGACAAGCGACACGCGTGCAAGAGAGGCTTTAATTGGAAGTTGGAAGGATTTGAAATTCGGAAGCCAAAAGACTTGGAGAGCCGCAACGGCGGAAAAGAGAAAACTAAAGCCATCTGATGCAAGTCAAACGTCGGACAGATTTGCGTTTCGGAAGACAAAAGGATTTTCCATCCGCAACGGCGGATGAGAAAAGACTTCATGCACGTGACTAAAATAGGTTAAAATGCATCGGCCATCGATGCTTTCACACTTCGGAAGCTAATTTGCTTTAGGATCCGCAACAGCGGACGGAAAACGGTTCGAACTTCCGATCAAAACAATGAAAAACTAAGTGTTTCAATAAACTTCAAACATCCAACAATGGTGACCTCAGTAGAGACAACTGGTTTGATCAATAAACAAAACAATCTTAACAGCTAGGGCTCACCATAAACTTCAGCGCAATCAAAAAACCAGAACTTGGTCAAAAGTTAAGATTTGTAATCATTTAAAGATTTAAACACATGCCAACAACTCACAGGATTCAAAGATTAAAGCAAAATCATGAGGAGGGGTCCCGAATTTAAGAAATTTGGGGAGAAAAGTTGCAGCTGCAACAATTGGCGATTACCTGGTGAACCTAGATCTCTGGGTGATTAACCTCTGAGTGACAGACTGCTTAACAATGACCGCATCGTATTGAATTCTTCCAGCAATATGGATTTCTCAGATGACAGAAGTGCGTACCCTTAATCATTGATGACAGTCCAATTAGGGGGAGTGGAAACCAAGATTTTCAAGTCTAGATGACTCTGTTGAGGCTAGACAATGAGTTTCATTAACCTTTGTCTTCAGGTGGCTAGAAGATTTGGACACCACAGGATTGGAGCATATGGTAAACAGAAATATTCGTTTGTTCCTCATTCCCATGCCATTTTCACATTTTTCTTGTGCTTTCGGACTTTTGTCCTATTTCATATGAGTTTGCTTACATGCCTTTCTTACTGAATTTTGATTCAGGATCCTCTATCCCATAATGTCCATTTGTGTGAGTGGTGTACTTCAAGTTTTAAACCCGCGGATGGAGAGGATGTTTCGGCAATTAAGTATTTGTAATTCAGCATCTGCTTTGATGTATGATGTTTCCATAGGAGTTCTTTGATTCCTATCTGCCCTCTGGAATCTATTTCTTGGCATGGGATCATTTATATTTAATATATTGTTCACCTTGTTTCTTTCCATGGGTCCTTTGCCGTCATCCCCTAGACATTTTAAGTCTGACATGGATGGGGCCTCAACATAGTATTCCGGACTATTTGAATCCGGCTTATTTCACAGGGGTTAAGCAGGACTTCAATGCACACAGAGTTCTTCGAGAAAACTACTATACTGGAAGAAATTCTTTCATATAAATTAGCAACACACAGTCTGACACCAAAACGTTTATCAAACCCTGAAAATTTTGGATATATTCCATGCAACCGCAGGTTTTCTCCCTTTATTGAAATCAACGAAACAAGCTAAAACGAAATCAACAAAAGCAAACTAGAAACATGACTCAAAAGACAGTCGGATGGATTATTTATGTACAAGACAGAAAAAATCAGACAGACTCAGGAAAAGTAAGGGTTGAGAACCAAACTATTTATTGGTAGGTTCTCCTCCCACCCCTGCAGATCTTGCAACTTGTAAGTAGAAGGACCAAGCTTGGCTGCAATCTGAAAAGGGCCTACCCACAATTGATGGAACTTGGTATGCTTTCCTTTCTCATCATGGGGATGGTCCCATTTGAGGACTAAGTCTCCTACTTCAAAGTCTTTTGTCCCAGCTTTATGTTTGTCACACCATCTCTTAACTGACTCTTGTTGTTGCTTAAAGTGTTCTTTGGATTTAGATCTAGCCTCCTCTGCTTTCAGGAGATTATATATTCTGATTTGTAAAACTTCATCATCTGACCCCCTAGACTCTTGAGCTAGTATGGAAGATGGTAGCATGATATTTGGAGGAAGGATGGCTTCTTTACCATATACAAGGGTATATGGAGACACTCCTATTGCAGACTTAGGGGTGACTCTATCATCCCAAAGGGCATTTGGTAATGAAGAGTGCCAACTCCTTTGGTTTTCTACTACAGTCTTCTTCAGGATTCTAATCAGATTTTTGTTGGAGGATTCAGCCAAACCATTCCCTTGTGGATAATAATTAGCAGAATAATGCAATTTTATCCCTTTATCATGAGCAAAAGCAGTCAATTTAATTGATGAAAAGTACTTGGCATTATCAAAAACTAACGAAACTGGAACTCCAAACCTGGTCATGATATGGTCTTGTAAGAAGCTGATGACTTTGTCTTCATTAATCTTGCGCAGCGGAATAGCTTCGACCCAGCGAGTGAAATAATCCATAGCGGTCAGAATGTACTTGTGCTACAGAGAAGAATTTGGTTTGATTTCTCCAATAATGTCTAGTCCCCATTGCTCGAATGGTTCTGTAATCACGACAGGCTTAAGAGGCGATGCTGCTTTAGGCTGTCTCCCACCACACCTTTGGCAAATATCACATTTCCTAACATGTGCATGTGCATCCTTGAAGAGTGTAGGCCAATAGTAACTAGCTCTGAGGATTTTGTGGGCTGTAGTGTCTCCTGAATAATGTCCCCCAGCCGGACCATCGTGTAATTCAGACATTACTTTCTTAGCATCTTCTTTCTCCAAGCATCTCAGAAGGACTCCATCGTAGTTTTTCCTGAATAGTACGCCTTCGATGATTTGATAGGAAGCTGATTTTAGACGCAGCGCCCTCCTTTGCTTAGAGTTCCAATGTTTCGGAAACAGTTCTTACTGTAGATAATGTACAAGGTCTCTATACCAAGACTCAGGAGCTGTAAACAAAGGACATACCTCTTCTAAATGTAATTCGGCCTCATCTTCCCAAACACTCTCCTCATTGTTCCTATTTTCAGTCATCAATTTGCACAACCCCTGACCTTTAACTATAGATGCTGGCTTGAATTCAAGATCGTATTCTTGGAGGGCTGTCACCCAGTTGCCTCTTCTTTCCCCTAACTCCCTTTGTATAAGAAGGGATCTCACAGCTGGGTAGGGGACTAGTACCTTGGTTCGATTTTTTAATATATAAGGTCTGAATTGCTTCACTGCCTTAAATACTGCGTAAGCTTGCTTATCAATGGCTGGGTAGTTTAATTCAGCCCCTTGTAAACCAGTGCTCATAAAAGAGATTGGGAATTCATCCCCCCCATCCTCCTTTTGCGTAAGCATAGCTGTCAGTGAATCATCGGATGCAAATGTATACATAATAAAGTCTTTATCAAAGTCTGGACTTTTCAGGGAGGGCGCATGTGCAACAGCAGTTTTGATTTTACTAAAAGCATTCTTTTCAACTTCAGTCCACTTAAATTGTGCATTTTGTTTGACCATCTGCTGCAGCGGCTTAACAGTCTGAGCAAAATCAGGCACAAACCTTCGTACGAAATTTATGGTTCCCATGAAGGACTGCATCCCCTTTTTATTATGGGGCAAAGGGATTTGTTCAATAGCCTTAATTCTTTCTAGGTCAATGGAAATTCCCTTCTTTGAGACTATGTGTCCTAGAAACTTGCCCTCCGTGACCGCGAATACGCACTTCTTAGGATTGAGGGAGATGCCATATTTTCGACAGCGTTCGAAAATTTGCTTTAGGTGAAAAGCGTGCTCTCCTCTTTTCTTCAAGAATATTGTAATGTCATCAAGGTACACCACAACACTTTGTCCAATCATTCCGTAGAAAGCTATGTCCATAGCTCTCTGAAATGTCGCTCCAGCATTAATCAGTCCAAAGGGCATCCTTCTATAGGCAAAAGTTCCCCATTTTATCCTGAATGTTGTCTTTAATCTGTCTTCTTTGGCTACCAATACTTGATTGTAGCCAGAGAACCCGTCTAATAATGAAAATAGTTCAGAACCTGAAACCATTTGTAGAAACTACTCCATGGGTGGCATAGGATAGTTATCTTTATCCGATGCACGGTTTAAGTTACAGAAATCCACACACAGTCTGATTTCTCCTGACTTCTTTCTGACCGGTACCAGATTTGATACCCACTCAGAGTGTCTGACTTTAAAAATGATTCTAGCATCCAACAATTTCTTTACCTCACTTTGAACCAGCGGTTCCAGTTTTGGAAGCATTTTCCTCAAGGGCTGCTGATATGGCTTGACTCCCGCCTTGATGGGAACAACGTGCTTGATGATGTTGGTATTGTATGTCTTTAGCTCTTGGTACATCCAAGCAAAGACATCTTTTTATTGTTTAAATAGACTGATGAACTTGTCTCTTTTTGTCAGCAAACAACATTTGCCAAGATTCATGAACTTAGGCATCGTTTCAGTCCCCAAATTTATCAGCTCGAACTGTAGAGTTGAGCTGTGAGTCTTCACATTGGCGGGTCTCCTAAACTTTTCGTTCAAGTAAAACATCTTTTCTAACGTTCTGACCCCTTTAGGAATGAAATTATCAAATTTCATCTCTGCCTGGTGTTCTTCATCATCAATAATCACTCCTTTGAATACCTCGTCATTTGTTAAACATTCTATAATTTGTTGGTCATCATCGAACACCCACAGGTTGGTAATCATATCAGGTACTGAAGGCCTGAAAAGCAATTCAACAGTACATCGATTATTCGAGGGTACAAGCCTAGCGGCCGAAGTGGCTAATAAGTCAGCTGCTGCGTTTTTAATTCTTGGGATTGAAATAATGTTGAATGCATTAAAACATTTCAGAGGGTCCCATACCTCATTCTGGTAAGCTTCTAAGTGAGGAGAAATGCAGTGGTTTGATTCCGGATTTGTTTCACAATAATTTCAGAATCCCCAAAAACTTTTAAATTACTTACCTTCAATTCAATCGCTTTCTTGAGTCCTTGCACCAGTGTGTCATAATCAGCTGTATTATTAGTACATTCAAACTCTAATATACATGAAAGGAAATGTTTATTCTTCTGTGGGTCAATTAGGACACAGCCGGCCCCTGACCCTTCTAACGTCTTAGAGCCATCGAAAAATAAAGTCCAAAAATCATTAACTACTGAAAATGAATCTACTCCTACTGCTAAGTCTACTATTTTACAATCAATCTCGTCAGACTGTGATAATCGAAGGAGATCAGGCTGAGTATCAGATGGGTTGTCGGCTTCTTCCGCTTGATAATTCCCTAGTTCCAACTCAAGAAAATAATTTCCCAATACAGAATCCATAGGTATATTCTTCTCATCCAGTTGGGTAACATTGTACTTCATGTGGGGTTCTCTTAGAATCTTGATCTGGTTTGGACTCCCCTTGTATGGCAACAACAGGTGAGACCAATCTGAAGCGAAATATCCAGTTAATTTGGCTGACCAATCTCTACTCAGGACCAGACCGTAAGCGTCTGGTATATCAGCCACTATGATGTTAATAACTTGGCATACTTTGTCATTGGATGCCAGACGAATTAGGATGTCTTTCATCTCACCAATTACCTTAACGTTTGTCCTATCCAACTGAACCACCCTCCACGTGGTTGGCTTTGGCTTCCCATTTATCTTCTTACATACTGATATAGGCATGACATTAATGGACGCCCCCAAATCTACCAGACAATTGTGCACGTTATGATTACAAATTTCAAACGTTAGGAGGAAAGGTAGATGTTTAGCTTTAAACTCACCTCCAATGCTAGTTTCTCCAATTTCTTCTTTGTCCTGAGGTTGATTGTCAGCGAGTAGCTTGTCATCTGATGCTTCAAGTGCTTTCAACAATCTCTCTTTTTGATGCGGCACTTTACACATTTTGAATAGTGGAACATTTGCTTTTACCTTTTTCAAATCCTCCACAATGTCATAATTCATCGGTTGTCCAATTGGATGTGGTTTGTTAGCATTTCCTTCACTTGGCTTGGCTGTTGTATCATCATGTCTAGGAATTTGGCTGGTAATCATGAATTCTGGAATCTTATCAGCCAAGGCTTTATTTTGAAACTTCTTCTTAACATTTCTCTGCAGCCTTCTGATCTTTGGAAGAATAAGATTGTCGTCCTTCATCGTTCCTTGGCTTCTTGTGGCCATGTTGGTTTCCATAACGCCCTTGTATCCCTGAGTGTTTCCTTCTTCAGCATCAAATAATGAGACAGAATTCCATAATGCCAAGGTCTCCTTTTCCTAATCTTCATTAGACGTAGAGGCAGAATTTTCTTTTCTTTCTTCATCTCCTTCTTCTGTTAACCTAGAATCCAGCAGTTGATTCATCACTAGCGTCATAGAGTTTATCCATTATGGACAATTCTTTTAAGAGTGTGGCTGTTGGTGGAAAGTGCAGAAATTATCCATGCCGACCTCTGTTAGATTCATGGATGCAGCATTGTGAGGAGGAGGATTAGAATGATCCTTATCCTCTCTTTTCTTATAATATGGCTTATAAAACCTTTGTGCCTCCTTTTCTTTTTCCATATCTATGATCTTGTTGGAAAGCTTCTGCATCATCTTGGCCATATTTTCCAGATCTGGCAACTTTTATTCTTTAGGCTTAGCAAACAATAAGGCTTTTCTCCCCGCACCTTTCTCTCCTGATAGTTCTGGATAATCTTCAATACTTTCTCTTTCCGCTTCCACCACTTCTACCTCTTCATAGGTCTCTGTCAAAGTAGGCTTGGCCCTACCTTTCGCAAACATGGCCAAATCAGAACCCAATGTTGAAGTATAGTACTCAATCAATACTTTGTCTGAAGGCTTATCTGTTTCAGAGAAGTTCTTAAGATATGCTGCAAATCTTTGTGTGAAACTGTGCACTTTTTCCTTTTTCTCTTTCTTCAATGCACATAGTCCTTTCATGAGGGCAGCATGAGTCTTTTGGGTCGCATACTTACTTCTAAAAATCCTCTCAAAGGTATTCCAGTCCGGAATCGAGTTAGCAAGCAACCCAAAATACCATGAAGCTGCAGCTCCTTTAAGTGTATGCGGGAAAAGTCGACATACTACATCCTCATGCTCCCTAGCCCTTAAACCCTCTATTGCCAAGTAGAAACTCTGCAGATGATCATCCACTAGGATTTTCTCATTGGGGTCAAATTTAGGTAGCAATTTTTCGAAGGATTGGGGTAAGTCATGTAATGGAGGTGTTAGATTTAGAGGTGATATGGCTCTCCATGCAGGTGGTGGATTTGGTGGGTTGGGGGGTTGGTTTGCATTTACGCCAGCCATGTGTCAGGGTGGAGAGTGAGGGGGTGAACCAACAGGAGTTTGAGCAGGAGAACTGTAAGCGGTATCTGGGCCTTCTTGTTTCAAAGGTAATTCAACCTCCTGCAGAGCAGTCTCTACAAGTTATTCCCAGTCTCCAACCAACACTGAATCTTCTGCTATAGGACGGTCTTTCTTCTTGTATTCTCTTCTAGGAAAGTCAGGGATAATTGGAAACCCTCCAAGCTTCTTTACATATGCCCGGGTGTGTCTTCTTAGGTCGTTAACCACTTCATTACCAACAGCATATAGATGTTCTCTGTTTTCTTCCAGGATTGGATTATGGAACCCACTTCTTTCGGAACTGTCACCGGTGGAAAAATCTCGGGAAAAACGGGTTTCCTCGGCCAGCCATGCACTGGCGGCCCTCCTTTTAGCGCCAAAACTGTTGAGGCCTGGAAATTGGCAGGCGACAATAGTAAGGGATTCTCCCCAATCAATGTTCCCAACTAGCCCATTGACTGTTTGGTATAGGGAATCCGTCCGGTTTGTGGTCCGGCTACCGTAGGTCAAGGTACAAAACAACAACTTTACCGGTTGCGGCCCGGTCCATCGAGTTTTTTGTATTTTGACTTAATTATGAAATGCAAGTGCCTAATTAATAATGCAGGGTGATAAATTGCAAGGGGCCGTCACAAAGTGATGCGCAGGTTCTTACCTCTCGTCTTAAGGCACGCAAGCATTTAAATCACATGCAGCAAGTAAATAAACTAACTACCTAAATCTATCCCTAGGGAGCAATGTTATCATTCGTTAGTGAGTATTACATTCCATACATGCATTATGAACAGTTACAGATAGTTGATACTTCATTCAAAACACATGAACAATTACAGATATTCAAACAACCAGATAGCCGATTATTTTACGAACAACATTTATTACTCACAGTGGAAGAAATCCCAAAGATACTGAAGAACATTTAACAAGAACATAGGTTCAGGAAATTAAATACTCTCACAGTAAATGAAACATAGCTGAAAAAGAAATAGTTCCTCTTCAACATTATTCATTGAGTCGCATTGATACATTCCACATTTCACTCTCTCCAGCAGGCAAAATTTGCAGTTCCCTTTGCAAAACGAAGTAGTTCCTCTTACAAGTAAACATTTACAAAATTTTCCAGGGAAAAATCCTTTTCTAATTCCTACTTTCAAATATTTAAACTATAATTCCAGAGTGTTTCATTTTCCCCAGACGCATGATCTTTCATTTTCTCAAACACCTCACATTCCTTGTCTGTATGTAATCATGGACCACTTGGTAACTGATGACTTCTTGGGCTCACGTCGTTATAGCTCCGGGTTTTGTTTTCCACTCCCTTGGTTCTCCTAGCGATCCCTCTGGTTTCAGTTATATTCTTGCCAAACGGTCCGTCTTTCTTAGCACCACGGTAGAGTACTTGATCTCCTCAAAACCACCTACCATCAATCGACCAGCATCATTCAAAACAACAAATTTTATCAATTAAACGACTATCCCACAAGGAACTGGCGAGGCGCACCATCTACGGGCCTGACAAACCTAGCCTACGGCAGTCAACAGGAAACACACTGGCAGGAAAACTTAGAATCGGCAATCAGAAAGAAATAACATCGGAGGCCAAGGGGCTTTCGCAGCCGCAACGGTGGAAGGAACCCAAATCACGGACAAGCGACACGCATGCAAAAGAGGCTTTAATCGGAAGTCAGAAGGATTTGAACTTCGGAAGCCAAAAGACTTGGAGAGCTGCAACGACGGAAAAGAGAAAACTAAAGCCATGCGATGCAAGTAGGACGTCGGACGGATTTGCGTTTCAGAAGACAAAAGGATTTTCCATCCGCAACGGCGGATGAGAAATGACTTCATGCACGTGACTAAAATAGGTTAAAATGCATCGACCATCGGCGCTTTCACACTTCGGAAGCTAAGTTGCTTTAGGAGCCGCAATGGCAGACGAAAAACGGTTCGAACTTCCGATCAAAACAATGAAAAACTAAGTGTTTCAGTCAACTTCAAACATCCAACAATGGCGACCTCAGTAGAGACAACTGGTTTGATCAATAAACAAAACAATCTTAACAGCTAGGGCTCACCATAAACTTCAGCGCAATCAAAAAACCAGACCTTGATCAAGAGTTAAGCTTTGTAATCATTTAAAGATTTAAACACATGCCAACAACACACAACATTCAAAGATTAAAGCAAAATCATGAGGAGGGGTCCCGAATTTAAGAAATTTGGGAAGAAAAGTTGCAGCTGCAACAACTCCCAAAGATTAAGAGGCTGCAGAGGAATGTTAAGAATAAATTTCAAAACAAATCGTTGGCTGATAAAATTCTAGAGTTCACTATTACCAGCCAAAATCCTAAGCAAAGTGACACGCAGGTCAAGACAAGTGAAGAAAATGCTGGAAAACCCCATCCCATTGAGCAGCCGATGGATTATGACATTGTGGAGAATTTAAAGAAGATAAAAGCGATTGTTCCACTATTCTAAATGTGTAAAGTGCAACAGCAAAAGGAAAGACTGTTGAAAGCACTTGAAGCATCGGATGAGAAGCTGCCCACAAATAATCGAGCTCGGGAAGAAGAAGAGATTGGAGAAACCAGCGTTGGAGGTAAGTCTAAAATCAAGCATCCACCTTTCCTCCTCACATTTGAAATTTTCAATCATAATGTACATAATTGCTTGGTAGACTCAGGGGAGTCAGTTAATGTTATGCCCATATCAGTCTATAAAAAGATCAATGGGCAACCTAAGCCATCCATGTGGAGGGTGGTTCAATTGGACAGAATGGATGTAAAGGTTATTGGTTAGCTAGAAGATGTCCTAGTCCGTCTGGCATCTAATGACAAAGTTTGCCAAGTTATTAACATTGTGGTGGCTGATATACCAGACGCTTACGGTCTTGTCCTGAGCAGGGATTGGTCATCCAAATTAAACAGATATTTCGCCTTAGATTGGTCGCATCTGTGGTTGCCATACAAAGGAAGTCCGAACCAGATCAAGATTTTAAGAGAACCTCACATGAAGTACAATGTTACTCAACTAGAGGAGAAGAACATACCAGTGGATTCTGTATTGGGAAACTATTTCATTGAGTTGGAACCTGGCAATTACCAAGCAGAAGAAGCCAGAAACACATCTAACACCCAGCCTAATCTCCTTCGATTTTCCTAGGCTGATGAAATTGACTGTAAAATAGTAGACTCAGCAGTAGGAGTAGATTCATTTTCAGTAGTTAGTGATTTTTGGACTTTATTTTTTGATGGCTCTAAGACATTAGAAGGGTCAGGGGCTGGCTATGTCCTGATTAACCCACAGAAGAATAAACATTTTCTTTCATGTAGATTAGAGTTTGAGTGTACTAATAATACAGCTGAGTACGAAGCACTGGTGCAGGGCTTAAAGAAAGCAATTGAATTAAAGGTAAGTGATTTAAAAGTTTTTGGAGATTCCAAAATTATTGTAAAACAGATCCAAAATCAAATACATTGTGTTTCTCCTCACTTAAAGGCTTACCAGAATGAGGTATGGGAGTTGCTTAAATGTTTTGATGCATTCAACATTATTTCAATTCCAAGAATTAAAAATGCAGCAGCTGACTTATTAGCCACGTCAGCAGCTAGGCTTGTACCCACAAATAATCGATGTTCTGTTGAAAATTTTTTCAGGCCCTCTGTACCTGACATGATTACGAACCTACGAGTGTTTGATGATGACCAGCAGATCATAGAATGTTTAACAAATGACGAGGTGTTTAAAGGAGCGATCATAGACGATGAAGAGCATCAAGCCGAGATGAAGTACGATAATTTCATTCCCAAAGGAGTCAGAACATTGGAAAAAATGTTCGATTTAAATGAAAAATTCAAAAGACCACCCAATGTGAAGACCCACAGCTCATCTCTGCAGTTTGAGCTGATTAATTTAGGGACTGAAACAAATCCTAAATTTGTGAATCTTGGAAAATGTTGTTCACCAATAGAAAGAGACAAGTTCGTCAGTTTGTTTAAACAATATAAAGATGTTTTTTCATGGATGTACGAAGACTTGAAAACATACGATACCAGCATCATCAAGCATATTGTCCCCATTAAAGCAGGAGTCAAGCCATATCAGCAACCGTCAAGAAAAATGCATCCAAAGTTGGAACTGCTGATTCAGAGTGAAGTGAAGAAATTATTGGATGCTAGAATCATTTTCAAAGTCAGACACTCTGAGTGGGTGTCAAATCTAGTACCAGTAAGAAAAAAGTCTGGAGAAATCAGACTCTACGTGGAATTCAAGAATCTAAACCGTGCTTCTGATAAAGATAACAACCCTGTGCCACCCATGGAGCAATTGCTGCAAATGGTCTCTGGTTCTGAACTATTTTCATTATTAGATGGTTTCTCTAGCTACAATCAAGTGTTAGTAGACAAAGAAGACAGATTAAAGACAACGTTTAGGACCAAATGGGGAACCTTTTCCTACAGAAGGATGCCCTTTGGGCTTATAAATGCGGGAGCAACATTTCAGAGAGCTATGGACATAGCTTTCCGTGGATTGATCGGCCGAAACGCTTTAGTATAGCTTGACAACATTACTATATTCTTGAAGAGAAGGGGAGAGCACACGTTTCACTTAAGGAAAATTTTCAAACGCTGTCGTAAGTATGGCATTTCCTCAATCCTAAGAAGTGTGCATTCACTGTCATGAAAGGAAAGTTGTTGGGCCACATAGTTTCAAAGCAAGGGATCTCCATTGATCCAGAAAGAATTAAGGCTATTGAACAAATCCCCTTGCCCCATAATAAAAAGGGGATGCAATCATTCATGGGAACCATAAATTTCATATGAAGGTTTGTGCCTGATTTTGCTCAGACTGTTAAGCCGCTACAGCAGATGGTCAAGCAGAATGCTCAATTCAAGTGGACTGAAATTGAGAAGAATGCCTTTAGCAAAATTAAAACTGTTGTTGCACATGCCCCCTCCTTGAAAAGCCCAGACTTCGATAAAGATTTTATTCTGTATACATTTGCATCCGATGATTCACTGGCAGTCGTGCTCACCCAAAAAGAAGGAGGGGATGAATTCCCAATCTCCTTTATGAGTACTGGTCTACAAGGGGCCGAATTGAACTACCCAGCTGTTGATAAACAAGCGTACGTAGTATTCAAAGCAGTAAAGCAATTCAGGCCTTATATATTAAACAATCGAACCAAGGTAATAGTGCCCTACCCAGCCGTAAGATCTCTTCTTATACAGAAGGAGTTAGGAGAGAAAAGAGGTAACTGGGTAACAGCTCTTCAAGAGTACGACCTTGAATTCAAGCCAGCCTCTATAGTTAAAGGTCAAGGGTTGTGTAAATTGATGACTAAAAGTGGGAACAATGAAGAACAAGCCTGGGGGGATGAGGCCGAATTACATGTAATGGATGTATGTCCTTTATTTACAACTCCCGAGTCTTGGTATAGCGACCTTGTACACTACCTGCAGGCAGGGCTGTTACCTGAACATTGGAATTCCAAGCAAAGAAGAGCGCTACGTCTTAAATCAGCATCTTATCAAATTGTGGAAGGGGTATTATTCAAAAAGAATTATGATGGAGTTCTTCTCAGATGCTTAAAAAAGGAAGATGCGAAGAAAGTGATGACAAAATTGCATGGCGGTCCTGCTGGAGGACATTATTCAGGGGATACCACAGCCCACAAAATCCTCAGGGCAGGTTACTACTGGCCTACGCTCTTTAGAGATGCACACGCACATGTCAGGAAGTGCGATATTTGCCAAAGGTGTAGTGGGAGACAGCCTAAAGCAGCAGCACCTCTAAATCCTGTGATGATCACGGAACCATTCGAGCAATGGGGGCTGGATATTATTGGAGAAATAAAACCAAATTCCTCTCTGCAGCACAAGTACATTCTGACCGCTACTGATTATTTCACTCGCTGGGTCGAAGCTATCCCGCCGCGCAAGATAAATGAGGACGAAGTCATCAACTTCCTGCAAGATCATATCATGACCAGGTTTGGAGTTCCAGTTTCGTTAGTCTTTGATAATGCTAAATAATTTTCATCAATTAAATTGACTGCATTTGCTCATGATAAAGGGATGAAATTGCATTATTCTGCTAATTATTATCCACAAGGAAATGGCCTGGCTGAATCCTCTAACAAAAATCTGATTAGAATTTTGAAGAAGACTATGGTAGAAAACCAGAAGAGTTGGCACTCAGCATTACCAAATTCCCTTTGGGCCGATAGAGTCACCCCCAAGTTTGCAATTGGAGTGTCTCCATATACCCTTGTCTATGGTAAAGAAGCCATCCTTCCTCCCAATATCATGCTGCCATCTTCCATACTAGCTCAAAAGTCTAGAGGGTCTGATGATGAAGTTTTACAGATAAGGATATATAATCTACTGAAAGCATAAGAGGCTAGGTCTAAAGCTAAAGAATGCTTTAAGCAACAACAAGAGTCAGTTAAGAGATGGTTTGACAAGCATAAAGCTGGAACAAAGGAATTTGAAGTAGGAGACTTAGTCCTCAAATGGGATCACCCCCATGATGAGAAAGGAAAGCACACTAAATTCCAGTAGTTGTGGATAGTCCCTTTCCAAATTGCAGCAAAGTTTGGCCCTTCTACTTACAAGTTACAGGATCTACAGGGGTGGGAAGAGAACTTGCCAGTAAATGGTTTGGTTCTCAAGCCTTATTTTTCTTGAGTCTGTTTGATTTCTTCTATCTTGTATATAAATAACTCGTCTGACTGTCTTTTGAGTCATGTTTTTCAATTTGCTTTAGTTTAAGTTTTATTGATTTCAATAAAGGGAATAAACCCGCGGTCGCATGGAGGACATCAGAATGCTTGGGAAAGATAGACATTTTTGAATCTCAGACTGTATATTGCTAAAAGAATTTCTTCCAGTTTAGTCGTTTTCTCGAATAATTCTGTGTGCATTGAAGTCCTGCTTAATCCATGTGTAATAAACTGGATTCAGAGAGTCTGGAATACTATGTTGGGGCTCCATCCACGTCACACTTAAAATGTTCTAAGGAGCGACAGCATAGGACCCATGGAAAGGAGCAAGGTGAACAGTATATTAAATATAAATGATCACATGCCAAGAAACGAATGCCAAAAGGCAAATAAAGAGTCAAAAAACTCCTATGGAAGCATCGTAAATCAAAGCAGATGTTGAATCATAAGTACTGAATTGCCAAAAGATCCTCTCCGTCCGTGAGCTGAAATTTGAAGTACACCACTCACATAAAAGGACACTATGGGATAGAGGATCCTGAATTAAAATTCAGTAAGAAAGGCGTGTAGGAGGACTCATATGAAAAGGGACAAAAGTGCTAAAATGGCATGGGAATTAGGAACAAACAGATATTTATGTTTATCATATGCTACAATCCTGTGGTGTCCAAAGCCATTAGCTACCTGAAAACAAAGGTAATAATGAAATTCATCCTTCTGGCCTCAACAGAGTCATATGGACTTGAAAAAGTTGGTTTCCACTCTCCCAAATTGGACTATTATCAATGGTTGAAGGTACACACTTCTGGCATTCGAGAAATCCAGATAGCTGGAAGAATTCAATGAGATGCACTTGTTGTTAAACAGTCTGTCACTCAAAGATTAATCACCCAGAGATCTAGGTTCACCAGGTAATCGCCAATTGTTGCAGCTGCAACTTTTCTCCCCAAATTTCTTAAATTTTGGACCCCTCCTCATGATTTTTCTTTGATCGTTGAATCCTTTGAGTTGTTGGTTTGTGTTTTAATTTTTAATGACTACAAAATCTTAACTCTTGACCAAGGTTCGGATTTTGATTGCGTTGGAGTTCACGGTGAGTCGTAGCTTTTAAGTTTGCTTTTGCTTGTTGATCAAACCAGTTGTCTTTGCTGTGGTCGCCGTTGCGGAGGTATGACAGATTTTCTATCCGATGTCGATTTGAAAAGCTGTCCGAGACACTTAAGTCATTTTGTTAAATCGACGGCTGATAGCCTTTTCCCGTCTGCCGTTGCGGCTCCCAAACTATTTTGCCATTCAAAGTGTGAAAAGCTCCAACTGCCGATGCGTGTTAACCTGATTTACCCATATACCCGAAGTCGTTTCTCGTCCGCCGTTGCGGCTATGGAATTCATTTGGGCCCCAAAGTGCAAATCCGTCCGACTTACATCGCATGGCTCTAGCTCCGCCGTTGCGACTCCCAAATTCTTTCAGCTTCCGAAGTGTAATGCCGTCCGACTTTCGACTAAGGCCTTTTCCCGCCCGCATTTCGCTTACCTGCAGCTTATCTCTCTTCTACCGTTGCAGCTGGGAAAGCAGTTTATCCCCCGATGTTAATATCCTCCGATTTTCGTTTAAGTTTCCCGCCTAGGGAGTGGTCTACCCTTCCGATGTTGATATTTTAGCCAACGATAAGTTTCCCATTTGCCGCCGCTGGTAATGTTGTCCGGTCTGAAGATGGTTGAGGTAGTAGTGTCGGCAACTGATAAATTTCTGATGATACAATGGTAGTATGCCTGGCGGTTTCCTTGTGGGATAGTCATTTCAATTGGTAAAATTTGCTGCTTTTGAATGATGCTTGTCGATTTGATTGCAAGCGGTTTTGAGGAGATCGGTCAATCTACCGTGGTGCGGAGAAAGACGGACCATTCAGCAGAAGTGTAACTGAAACCAGGGAGGATCGCCAGGAGGGCCAGGGGTGTAAAAGACAAAATCCGGAGCTATAAAGGCGCGGACCCGAAAACTGATCAGTTACTAAGTGGTTCATGATTGCATACGGACAAGATATAGGAATGTGAAGTGTTTGAGAAACGGAAAAGATCATGTGTCTGAGGGAAACTGAAGCGCTCTGTAATTGTAGTTAAATATTTGAAACTAGGACTTAAAGAGGACTTTTTTCGCTGGAAAAATTTGTAAACTATTTTGCTTGTAAGAGGAACTACTTCGTTTTACAATCAGAAACTGCAACTTTTGCCTGCAGGAGAGAGCGAAAGGTGGAATGTATCAATGTGACTAAATGAATAATGTTGAAGAGGAACTATTTCGTTTTCAGCCGTGTTTCATTTACTGTGAGAGTGTCTAACTTCCTGAACCTATGTTCTTGTTGAATGTTCTTCAGTATATTTTATGATGTTTTCCACTGTGAGTAATAAGTGTTGTTCATAAAACAATTGGCTATCTGGTTGTTTAAATATCTTTAATTGTTAATGTGTCTTGAATGAAGTATCATCTATCTGTAACTCTTCTCTATGCATGTACAAAATATATTACTCACCAATGAATGATAATCCTGCTCCCTAGGGATAGTTTAGGTAGTTAGTTTATTTTTCTTGTTATATGCGATTCAGATGCTTGTGAGCCTTAAGACAAGAGGTAAGAACCTGCACATCACATTGTGACTGTTCCTTGCATCTTTATCACCCTGCATTGTTAATTAGGCACTTGCATATCATACATTAAGTCAAAAAATACAAAATCCACAGTGGACCGGGCCGCAACCGGTAAAGCCTTTGTTTTGTTACTTTGACCTACGGTAGCCGGATCGCAAACCGGACGGATTCTCTACACCAAATAGTCAACGAGCTAGTTGGGAACATTGATTGGGGAGAATACCTTACTGTTTTTTCCTGTGAATTCCGGGCCTCAACAATATGACAACCTTAAGAATAAGGTTTAAGAAGAAAATCACCACCAAAGGTGGAAAAGGACAGGATGAGCAAGCAAAGGCCGAGGAGCGAGGAAGAAGAAAAGAAAAGAAAGATGGATGAGGAGCTGAAGAAGCAGGAAGAATAAAAGATAAAGCTGACAGAGACAGTGACAGAGCACTCAACTTTCGATACAGCAGACAATCAAGCTCAGGACTTGGGGAACCCTGATATTCAAGATCCTGAGTCAGCTGCTGACAGCACACCAGGACAGGCCATGGTCCCCACCCTTAGGCTAATCCCTTTTGAGCAGAAGAAAGGGGAGGAGGTACCAGATTTCAACACTATCTATTATAATAGGGAAAGGAAGAGGATAGTAAAGAGGACCGAGAGAAAGGTCGAAACTGGGGAACAGTCCAGTAGAATGATAAATGATACAATTGTAGTGTATGGCACTGACAAGGACCCCAAGTTCACTATCAGAGTAGGGGCTGCATTGATCCATGCTTCTGAGGACAATGTGGATAGAATAATCACTGTTCTCGAATAGTCAAAGAAGTCCTCTTCCCAGCTCAAAGATACCCTGAGAAAGGAAAGAGAAGAAAATAATAGGTTAAAGAGGAAGTTTGAAGACATACAACGAGAAATAAAGTCTTCAAAAGCTAAGCTCCAGTCCCTCCAAGTAGAAAATATATATATGGAGGCTGCCCAAGAAAGTCTAGAGAAGGTGCAGTAAGAATGTCAAGGGTTGAAGGCAGAGAAGGAGCAGCTGCTAGGTAGGATAAAGGAGTTGGAATTGCAGAAGGCTAACCTGGAGGAATCTGAGAGGCAATATCAAGGGCAGAATGCAAAGCTCAAAGGACAAATTACCTCATTGACAGTAGCTCTAGGAGAGGCCAAGGAATAGCCGGTCAGTCTTCATCCTTTCAAGGAGCACATTCTGGCACAAAGAAGCAAGATGCACCAACTGCAAGTGGCCATAGAGGAAGAGAGGTGCAAGGTCTTGCAAGTGGACAGTCGGCTGGATGAGATTTTGGAAACCTCTTCGTATTGTGTTGACAGATCATAAGACATCTTAAAAGTCCTGACAGGAAGGATGGCGAGATTAGAAGCGAATGAAGAAACCCCTGGCGATCTACCTTCAAAATATCAACAAGCCCTAAGGCAAGACTATGAGTTACTGGAGTTTTCCATCAACACAGCCGAAGAGTTCAAGGCTGTTAAGAAGACAAAAGGGGCTTGTGCAGAATTCTTCAGGAGACTTCTGATCACTTATACTCGATGCCAGGTAGAGGCTGAGCAAAGAATGGATACTTTTCCAGACCACAGCCTGTTTTTGGAAATTTTACAAAGGAGGTATCATGAAGATGAACAAAAGATATAGCACATTAAATCTTTAGACTAACATACCCTGAGGAATGAGGTAGATCATTCCGTGGTTAGTGTGCAGCTATTAGAAGATCAACTTCGCCTGAGTGCAGCCAGAATAGAAGTCATCAGAAACCAGGCTTCTAAATTTGAAATAAATATTCAATTCCTAGAACCTTATGAATTTGAAAGTATTGCTTCAGAGGCTTCAACATGGAAGAAATTTTTGAATAGTCAGGCGGGACCCTCATGAGCATCTTATTCATTTTTATTGTAATATATTGTAATTTTTATAAAAGCTTAATAAAAGAAAATGTGGGAGGTGAAGAGTTGGGTAAGCCCAAAAGTCATTTCGTGGGCAGCCCAACAGTTTTGTTCTTTTGTATAAATATAGAGAATCTATACAAGAGGAGGGACTTTTTCCCAGTTAGATTGGTGAAGACATATTGTAAGAAGAACTATTTCCTTTTGCAATAAATAACTACAGTTTGCCTCTTGGAGAAAGCTTGGTGGAATATTCAAATGTTATGCTATGGATTTGTTGAAGAGGAACTATTTCGTTTTCAGCTTTTTATCCATTAACTGTGAGATCGTTCTAACTCTTTGAACCTATGTTCTTGTATGAGTGATCTCTAGTTTATTTTATGGAAATTTCCACTATGAGTAATGAATGTTGTTCATAAACAATTGGCTATCTGGTTGTTCAAATATCTTTAAATGTTCATGCATTTGAAAGAAGTATCAGCTATCTGTGATTTCTTATTACAATGCATACACAAAATACATTACTCATTAACAAGTGACAATCTTTCTCCCTAGGGATAGGTTAGGTAGTTAGTTTTAATTTCTTGCTGTGTGTGTGATTTAGATGTAAGAGATCCTAAGACGAGAGGTAAAAACCTATGCATCACATTGTGAACACTCCTTGCATTCTCAATCAACCTGCATTTTAGATAGGCATTTGCACGTCATACTTAAAACTAAAAAATACAAAAATATACATGGTGGACCGGGCCATAACCGGTAAAACCCTTTTATTTTTGTTACCTGACCTACGGTAGCCGGACCACAAACCAGACGGATTCCCTACACCAAACAGTCACGGGCTAGTTGGGAACGTTGACAGGGAATAATCCCTTGCTGTTGCTGCCTGCGAATTGCTAGGCCTCAACACATCGGAGAAGTCCAAACTATCAGGTAGAACACTCATCGTTCAGCTTCCGTAATGGAGGCTCCATAAGGAACTATGGCTCCGATGCGTTGTTTAAATGGCCTCCGAGCAATCAGACTGAAGGAGTTACTTTCGGCTGGGCGGTGATGAAAGTTTGTTTCACCTCCGAAACAGTGGTGAAATGAGAAATAAGCTTCCGAGAACAAAGAAAGAAAGAAATTGCAGATCGAAGGGAAAAAACCAAACTCTAAATTCCACAACCCAAAGCAGTGTCAGACGTAAGCAATTTTCCGAAAAGCATGAAGAGGGTTAACCTCAAAACAGTCCAAACTTGTAGTAAAAGGAAAACAAAGACAGAGCTCATGGATCCAAACGATTCTAGGCAAGATAAAAATTAACAAGAGGGTCCAAAATTTCGAAAATTTGGGAAAACAGTTGCAGCTACAACAGGCACTTAAATATATATAATATTCAATATATTTAGGCATGTGAGTGTGATTTAATGACGCTCGTGATGGTTGGGGCTTTACAGGTGTTAGGATCCACTCTTGGGAAGGTCTATGGGGGACCCTTGATTTGAGGGTTGAATAGCAATGCTATGTATGAAAAAAATTAAAAATTATATAGAAGAGACCAATTTATCAAATCAATTGTTATTCATGGAGAATTGAATTAATGATAGAAATTTGAGGAGAGACAATAAAAATGTTAGTGTTTTTTAGTTATTCTCAAAGTATTTATACTATGTTTATAGGTTTTTATGGGTTTTGGGTTAAATGGTGTATGTTCATTTCTTAGATGATTTTATATGGATTGACATATGGAAAATAGTTTAAGATGAATTTTCATATTGGACATAACTTGTTGAGTGACTTCTTAATCTAAACCAATTGCTTGCTTGAAATCTTCCCTAAGGCATTGGAGTTCTCTTGACATCTTGGTGAACGCATGCTGACCACATGGAGAGGTAGACATCACTGGAGAATTCCCTACTAGGAGGAGTGTTGTGCATCTAGCATATGTAGATTGGATTCATAAACAGATTCTTAGAGTTTTTGAGGACATGTGCATTGTGCTTATGTTCATGTAGCGATGGTGGATCCAATGGAGCATGTGGCATAGGAGGAGCAATGGACTCCATATGAGCTTGTGATAGAGGGGTGTGGACACACCTTGTGTATTTACATCACCTTGAAGCCCTTATTGTGTATGACATAACCTTTGAGATTAACATACGTAAACTTGGAGTGTTGCACTCAACATGTCTCTTTTTAGGTTGCTTGTAAGTAAATTGGCCAACATTGTATTGAGGGTCTCCCTCACCTCTCATACAAAGGAGGAAGAAATTCCTTAGATCTATAATCATCATTAAATCTCTTGTGATTGGGGTTTAATCTTGTGAAGAATAAAATATTGGAGATTATGATCAATATATTATTCATATAATTTTGTTTAAGAATTTCAAAGTAGTCATCTTCTCTCTTAGCTCTTCATTTGCACTTTAATCTCTCTTAAGGTTTATAGGGTTTTGTAACGATATAGAAGCATATTGAAGTTTAAAAACTAGAATTTCATTTCTTCGATTATTTAAATTTAAAGTTTTGATATATAAATTACAAATTTGAATTTCAACACTCACTATCTATTTATTTTCATTTAAATATAATTTAAATGAGATACTAACCTTTAAAACAGCATAAACGTTCAAAACATAAATCTGCTACTAGATTTTCCTATAATATCTATCCCAATACTTAGAATAAATCTGATATATTTACATAAGATAGATCATAAATACAACTATTTTCATAGTCTATATTTTTGAATGCAGGGAAGAAAAAGCTAACTTCTTTCTGTGTTAATACTAGACATCACAGAAAAAGAAGAAGAAATATTTATTAAAAAGACGCTGTTCAATTATGATTAAATCATGGTAAATAAAAATTAATAACAACCAAAATTTGTGAGATCATTATATAAATAAAAATTAAGATTAAGGACTAAGGCCACCAAACGTTGTTGTCTTCGAAAGCTGACGCAGATTTTCGAACTGGGTGTTGTGATCTACGATGTCTCGATAATCTCATTTCCCTGACGATCAATTTCCCCTTTCAGTTGAATATTGAGATTTTCATTTCCAATCAATTACCATTATAAACCCACCGCTGTTCACTGCCACGAAAGATATTTCAAGTTTTTCTGCTTCAGTCAACTTCCAGAAGCGAAGACAATTAAAGTTAGTAGCACTACTTGCCCATCGTATCCACGTAACTTTCCAGAAAAAAAGCTTCTGCATCCCTCAGGCTCTGGGATTTCTGTCCAAAGTTGCCCAGTAAAACTTTCCTTCAGAAAAAATACCCCTTCCATCTGGTTGAATATGGTTGGAGACCCTACTGGCAACATCAGTCCAGGAATTGGATTCTGAATCATAAATACACAGCAAAAATTTTCTGTTCAACAACTGACCTTGACCTGATAAGATGAGCCGAGTAGAAGGATCAAGTCATTACAGGAATGCCTATGTAAAGATCCTTGTATGACACCAAACAATGCTCTTGCAACTATCAACAACACAACAATACAATTGAGCAAAGGAACTTTGTAAATGCATGAACCCAGTCTTTCTATAACCTACCATTCCTCATCATCTTTCCAATTCCACTGGACCTGAATTACAAACCCAGGGGTGTAATGCAACGACCAATTTGGAGCAATTGCTTGGAGGGCATCACTCGAAGACAGAAAATAATTCTACTGTTTACACACAAACTTCATTTTGCCATGAACCCTAATAGTAAGCCTTGCTAAAATCATGAACAACAACTCTATGAACCCTAATTTTTAATATTTACATTTTTAATATTCCCCAATCATAAATAAAAAAATTAATAACAATAAGCTCAACAATCTTATAATTACATTCATAGATGTTTTTATTTTAGAATTTGGGTGGGACTACTATTTATGCTTTTCCAAGATTGCACTAGTTGCACGAAGATGAGACAAATGTATTGTTCATATTGATTTTATGGTAAAAAATAAGTGATGATTCATAAATAGATAACTAGTAGCTAATGCATGAATGCAAGATTTGGGGAAGACCTTAACATGTTAATTTAGTGGTACTTAACATGTGGTTTATTAATGTTCACCAACCACAAATTAAGTAGTTGTATATATAACAAAAAAAAATTATTAATAAAAATATTAAAAATGTATTTAAATTAATTAATGATACATCAAAATATATATAAATAAGTTTAAATTATAAAAAATATATTTATTTTTATAATAAATATAAAAATAAAGAGTAATTTAAACTAAATTTTATTTTTTAATATATAATAATAATGCAATTCTATCCTTTTTTAAATTTTAATTATAAAATAAAAATAACTAAAACATATATTTTGAAAAGGGTGAAATAAGAGCATATTTAAAGTTTTATCTTTTTTTTTTCTTCAATTGAAAAAAACGTTCCTTGGTATTCATTGAATCAAAGGAATCTTTTACATCTTCAGTCAATACAGTAAAACCCCAAGGGTCAGCACAAAAAACAGGTGACAATCTCCATATCCAACATACATACAATATAAGCAAAAACAGAATTCAGTAGAAAATCGGAGGTACCCAAAGCACCTGGGTATCAATACATAATATCCCTCTCATAAGAGAGCTGTATAAATCAGTCATCTATGTCCCTAGAGAAAATAACAAGAGCCCAGAAATCTGATCCAAGCAAGGAGAGTGACTCCTATATATCCTGTAGTAGCTTGCTCAACAATACCTGATAGAAGCTCAATGAATCATGAGAGATATAAAACTGTAATAGAATGAGCATATTCTAAAAAAGTTGTGATGAGTCAACCCCAATAATCTCATTTCCAAATGATTCAGTAAGTAAGAGATGGCCCAGAGCCAAGTGCTTTCCTTCCTTGGATAAGATGTCTGCCCTCTTGTTATGTTCCCTATAGACATGACTGAAATCCACCCAAGTAAAAGAGGACATGAGAATTCTGGTGTTGAAGCACCAAGCCTCAAGATTCACCATGTCTAGGGTGGATTCTTTTTTTGCCCAGTTTATAATCACAGAGGAGTCGCCAAAGATATGTAGGTAAGGCAACCCAATATCCTTGGCGACCCGTAGTGATGCCTAGAGTGCTAAGAGTTCTGCTCTAGTATTTGTGCAACTCCCACATCCAAGTTTGAAAGCAAGAAGGTGATGTTCATTCAACCAAAGACAAAAGCCCGCTCCACCTATGTTATTTGCAGCTGCACCATCAAAAAAGATCATAAGAAAAACTGAAGTAGGAGACTCCCCAATGTTCCTAATTTTATGCCTGTGCTTCAAAAGAGGCATAAAGATATTTACCTCATCAAATATGATATGTAACAGGCTAGTCATAATAGGTTCCTGATCATCAAAACACATACGGTTCCTAGCCTTCCAAATATTCCACATAAGGAAAAGGGGCAGATACAGTAAAGAACCATTATTGGATACCCAAATAGAGAGATTTTCCAAAAAGTAGAGGCAATCCATAAAATGTTCACATCAAAAATGCAGTTGAGCCCCAAGATCACCTAGCTAACAAATAGGTGATCAACTGATTCTGATTCCTCGTTGCAGAGACAACACCTATTAGAACCAATCCATCCTTTCTTCCATAAATTATCCCCAGTATTACTTAATTTTCTTATGGTAAGTCTTATCTATATCTTAAAGAGAAATAAACTGGATAGGTGGGCTACTAGGCTATAAACCCATAACTATGTATACATAACACACATGTAAAAAAAGTAGGTCGTTGTTAAGCGCGTCCCTCTGAGCAAAGTCTGGATCACGCGTCCCTCTGAGCAGCTAACCCTAGCCTCGCCGTGGGCGCTCGCCGCTGGTCGGCGGCTCTGTCATGGATCCGCCCGACCCTACCTCCTTTGAGGATAGATTCCAGAACATTGTGGCGTCCCTTCCGCGTGATCAGCCAGCCGCGGCCCTTGCTTCCAGATTCATCAAGCTCGCCGATGTTCCAGAGGTGAAGCTCAGCTCTGCTGCCTCTAAAAGGAAGGCTGTTACTCTCTCTGAAAAGGGCCTTATCGGTCTGTTCACCGGACTTTGGCCATCCCCGCGATCTGTGGAGATTTGGTTGAACAAGAACTGGAGAACCCTAATACAGGGAGAAGTTCAACAAATCTTTTGTGGAAAAGGGTACTTTGCTTTCATCTTTGAAAAGAAGGAGGATCGGGACCTAATCTTCAGGAATGGGCCATATTTTATGGGCCCTCGAGGTATGTATCTGAACAAATGGGACCTAACCTTTAATCCCGAGAAGGACATTCCAAAAGCAGTTCCCGTATGGGTAAAGCTTCCCCACCTTCCCCTTCACTGTTGGAATGATGAGAATTTTCGAGCAATAGGGAATACACTAAGGAAATATGTGAACAAGTCTGAGCCGAAAGCCCCAATGTTTTCCTGCGCCAGAATATGTGTTGAAGTTGACCCAGAAAAAGGCTTGCCAGAATCTATAATGCTTTCCATTGATGGATGGAACCATCTTCAAACAGTAGACTATGAGCAAATTCTGTTCAAGTGTAAATACTGTCATGAATATGGTCATTTCGCCAAGTCCTGTCCGAAGAAGCCAGAAAAACCCCTATCGAAAAACCCTACTAGTGAGGGTTGGAATATTGCTAATGGGAAGAAGGCTGCCAAGTCCCAAAAACAACAAATCCCCACGGCAAAAAACATCCCCGGAAACAAGTTTGCGGCCTTGGAGGTAGAAACGCAGGATAAAGAAAACCTCATAGAGAATCCAGAGAACCAGGAAGACAACCCCGATCAGGTGAGGCACCAGACTTTTGAAGTCCCAGAGACAATCGTTCAGCCACAAAAATCTCAGGAAGAAGTGGCTGATCACTCCAAAAGAAAGAACCAAAAATCTCAGGAAGAAGCGGCTGATCAATCCAAAAGCAAGAAAGAAATGGAGACGATCTCCGAAGGATCAGTCACTAGATCTAAGGCAAAAGCAAGCACAGAGGAAATGACAGATACCTCTATAGAAGAACAAGAACCTCTCTCTAGGAAAGGAAGGAAAACTAATAAATTCATTCGCGAGCAGGAAGCAGCAAGGGAAAAGGCGGCAGGAAAGCAGTCTAGCTTAGACTTCCTGGTTAAAACCTCGCAAGCAAGCAAATATCTCATGAGTGCGGAGGAGGAAAGAAAGGAGAGAGAAAAGACCCTCAAACAGCACAAGAAATAATGAAAATAGTCTCCTGGAATTGTAGAGGTTTGGGTGGTATGCAAAAATTAGAAGTAATTAAAAGATTCAAATCCATGGATTCAGCCTCCATCCTTCTTATCTAGGAGACTAAAAAATCTGCCGAAGACAGCATGGCGGCCATTAAAAGCATCTGGCCAAAAGGAAATGGTATAGCCACCAATGCTATGGGAGCTTCAGGAGGCCTCCTAAGCTGGTGGAACACAGATAAGTTTGAATTTATTTATGCTTTAGAAAACAGAAATTGGCTTTTTATAAAACTCGAGAACAAAGAATGCAAAGAACAGTTTTGGGTTGGGAACGTTTATGGTCCAACCCTGAACGGGCAGAAGGATAGCTTCTGGACATCCTTAGAGGAGCAGTGTGAGGACAAAAAGCTCCTCCCTTGCTTCATCGCAGGGGACTTCAATACTACCATATCGGCAGCTGAGCGTAGAGGAGGATCCAAGGTAAGGGACCCCTTCGGGGAGCATTTAGAAGACCTCATCTCTCAATGGAACCTTACAGACATCATCCCCAAAAATGGTATGTATACTTGGAGCAACAAACGCGTGGGTCCTGGGCATATTGCCACCCGTCTTGATCGGTTCTTGGTTAGCACTCATCTGATTAATTCTATCCCGGAAGTTAAACTCCTGTGCTCGGCGGTTTCAGACCATAAACCCATTTGTCTCTTCTTTCCACCGGAAGAAAATCTGGGACCTCTCCCATTTCGGTTCAATCGGTTATGGCTGGAATCGGTAGAGGCCAAGGATATTATAGTCAAATCTTGGCGCTGTTTCATACCAGGCACTCCAGCTTTTTCATGGGAACAAAAGCTTAAAAGGGTGAAAGTTGCCCTCAAGGCTTGGGTAAAAACTCATTATCAAGAACCCGCCAAGCAAAAAGAACTCATCTTGACAGAAATAGAACGATTGCAAAAAGAAATGGAGGTGTGCATGGTCACTAAAGAACACCTCATTAAAGAATTGGAGCTGGAAACAAAACTCCAGAAAATTTTACGGCAAATTGAAGAAGAATGGAGACTCCGATCGCGTGTCTTGTGGCTCAAAGGGGGAGACCAGAATACAAAATTTTTCCAGAACCAGTGCAGGGACAGGCAGCGCTGGAACACAATTAGAGAACTCAAAAATGAAGATGGCTCGGTCATTCAAGGGCAAGCTGCTATCAGCACAGAGGTAAGAAATTTCTTTGAGTATTTATATAACGATGAGGAGCAAGTCTCTCGCTATCTTTTGGAAGAAATGGCCTCTGATATTCCCTCCCTTATAAGCCCCCAAACGAAAACCCATCTAGAATCCCCCATCCAGGAAGAAGAAGTAACAAAAGCAATCTGGAGCCTTCACCCGAATAAGGCCCCAGGCCCGGATGGTTTCCCTATCTGCTTCTATAGGACTTTCTGGCCCCTTATTAAAAGAGACTTCATGTGCCTTATAACCTGGATGGCAAAAGGAAATATGGGAGGAGCCACCAACTCCTCATTTTTGGCCCTCATTCCTAAAGACTCTAAGCCCTCTTTCGTCAAACGATTCCGGCCCATTTCCTTGTGCAATGCTTCCTATAAAATCTTCTCGAAAGTGCTGTCCTTGAGGATCAAACAAGTCATCCCTAACCTTATCTCTCCCAATCAAGGTGGATTCGTCTCTGGTAGGCATATCAGTGATAATATCCTTCTAGTGCAAGAAGCGATCCACTCAAGCACTAAACGAAGAGATCTTGGGATGGCCATCAAGCTGGATCTGGCAAACGCCTTTGACAGAATGAGACATTCCTTCATTATCATGGTGATGGAAAGGTTTGGTTTCCCCTCGGTTTTCATTAATCAAGTTCAAGCCTATATCTCTTCCCCCTGGATAGCCCCTTTTATCAATGGCAGCCCCACTGAATTCTTCAAAGCCTCTCGTGGGGTTAGGCAAGGATGTCCGCTCTCCCCCTTCCTTTACATCCTGGTCACTGATTCCCTCAGCAGAAGATTGAATAGGATCCTTTCTGAAGGTTCTCTGCCAGGACTTTCCTTTAGGAATGGAGTGCCTCCTATCAATCACGCTCTGTTCGCTGATGACTCCATATTTCTCGGAATAGCTTCCACACAGATTGCTAGAAACTTCCTAAATCCTTGGATCTCTTCCTTCAGACCTCTGGGAGCTCAGCAAATAAAAACAAATGTCAAATCTATAGCTGGAACTGTCCCGCCCCCACCCTCCGCAGTATCTCTCAAATTCTGCAAATCAAAACCAATCCTAACTGGACTCACTTCAACTACCTGGGCATTCCTATAGTCAAAAAATCCCTGACCTCCTCTATGTGGAATCTGGTCATTGAGAAAATCAAAGCTAAGACTCACTCCTTGGGGACAAGATGGTTAAATCTAGCTGGAAAGACAGTCCTTATCCAATCCATTCTCTCATCCTACCCTATTTATACGAGCTCGATGGTTCTAGCTCCGAAGAAGGTCATCACCAGCATTTGTAAAGAAATCAGAAAATTCCTCTGGCAGGGAGGGAAAACTCAAACAAAGAAGTTCCACCTGGTCAAGTAGGAAATTATCAAGCGTGCCAAAAGTCATGGGGGGCTAGGTATCAGAGATCCGGAGCTCACTAGTAAAGCCATGGGGGCCAAATTGATATGGAGATTGGTTAGTGGAAAGAAGGAATGGTGGAAGGAAGTTCTTAGGAAAAAATACATTAAGAAGCCAAGAACAAAAATGTTGGATGGTGAATGGAAAGGGAAAGGCACCACTTTGTGGCAGCTGTGCAAGGCTTCAATCAACACAATCAAAGAAAATTGTTATTAGATCCCCGGCAATGGAAAAAAAATAAACATCTAGAGCAGCAACATCTTAGGGCATCCTCAGCGATCTTCTATTCCAGGCTTGGGCCCCTTCTTTGAATGGATGTCAGAGCAGGAGATCCTCTCGCTTTTCGACCTGTCTCGGTGGGATGAGGATGGCCAATGGATAGGGTGGAAGGACATCTCTCCTCCAGATCACTTGAGAAATGAGGCTGACCTTTTCCTTTCCTCCTTGCATGGTCTATCCCCTTCGAGTCTCTCAGCTAAGGATCGGTTGAGTTGGGGAAAAACAGGGCAGTATACTGTAAAAAAAGGATATAAAATAATATCCAAGGAACAGATAATGGCAGATAAAATATGGAAAAAGGTTTGGCATCCCGATAGCATCCCTAAAGTCAACAACTTCATTTGGCTTCTCCTGCATAACAAGCTTTTAACTGCAGAAAATTTAAGAAAAAGAGGCATCCTTGGACCATCTCGCTGTGCTTTGTGTAATTCTACAGAAGAAACCTCCAGCCATCTGTTTCTTCAATGCAAAGTCTCCATGTCTATTTGGAAAATTGTCCTTCCCAAGGATTTCAACCAAGATCTTCCAGAAAACGCAGCTCAGCTTGTTAAAGATTGGGCCAATCTGTTTCCAGGATCTTTGACCAAGAAGCCAATTCTAAGTCGTCTTTGGTCAGCCATTCCAAAAAATCTCTGCTGGCAATTATGGCTGGCCAGAAATCGTGCCATCTTCAAGGAGCAAAAGGTCGTCCCAGTTCGCATAGCATCAAAAACCATAGGAATGATAGCAGAAAAATTCGCCACAAACAACATCTGCTACCCCTGGCAAGAGTCTATTTCTGATCCCTATGACACTTGGTGCAAACTTTTTTTAAAAGAGAATAGCTCCCTTCAGTCCAAAATTGTCTTCAAAAAAACAACTCATCCTAGTCGCACTCTCCAGTGGGAAATTCGTCTTTCCTCCAAAAACTTTCAGTCCTGGCTCAGGGATAAAAATTCTTACTCCTTATTCTTCGATGGGGCTTCAAAAGGTAACCCAGGGGTGGCAGGAGCAGGTGGGATCTTGTTGGATCCCGGAGGACAAGTGGAACAAAGATTTGCCTGGGGTCTTGGCTCTAGAACCAACAACGAAGCTGAATGGATGGCTCTTCTCCAGGGTCTCCATCTCACACGAGACAAAAATCTCCGGAAGGTCCTGATATTTGGCGACTCCAGGCACGCCATCTATAAGATGATCAATGGGTATCCTACAGGAAATATCAAATGTTGTCGATTATATAAAAAAGCCAAGCTTCTTCTGCCTCAATCCTTCGAGGTTTTCCACATTCTTCGTCAAAATAATAAAGAGCAGATATCATGGCTAACATAGGTGCCAGTCTCTCTCAAGGCCTCTACAGCTAGGATGGCGATCGTCCCTCTCTAAAATTCATTCCATGACGAGAAGCTTTAGTACTCCTCCTCGCCTTCTCATGCAAATCTTTAAATTGGAGTCCTTATCTTTTGGAGAAATCTATTGGTGTTTGTATGGTCTTCTATCCTTCCCCTTGGTTTTCCTTTCCCCCCTTTCTAGCTTTCCCCCCCTCATCCCCCCCTTCCTTCTCTCTAACCCCTCCCTCAATAGCCTTCTTTTCGCCCTCCCTCCAGCTGGCCATCATTTCAACTCTTTTCTTGGCGGCTCCTCGCTTTCAATGTTAAGTCCTGCATGCTCTCCTTTGCAGGCGGCGTGGATGGATCATTCTCTCTCGGCAGCAGAGGAATTAAAGCCTCACAGGCCTCCAATTTATTGCCCTCTTCTCTCGCATGATCGGTGGCTCTCTTTACCTTTCACTATGTCGCCTCATTGCTTAGACTCGCTCCATAGCAACCTGCTGGATTTGGGTCACGGTTCTCCTGGTTCTGTGAATTTTTTGCTGAACGTGGTAGATGGAGTGGGGAGTGGGAGACTGCAGGGAATCCCTTGGCATGAGCTCCCCCTAATTCGGGCCTTTGTTAAAGAGCGCCTCGCTCTGACTATCATCTTCTCATGTAATTGTAGTTATCCCTCAGCATCCTGGGGCACCAGTAGTCTCGTAGATACTTCTCCATTTCGAGAAGACAGTCTGGACAAGGTTTTAGGATGCCTTTGCTCTGGCTGGCAGAAAGACGCCTTGGGAACGTTGTATTGCTCAAACAGTCTCAGTGTTTCCGCTCTGCAACAAGAATTGTCGACCTTTGGAGTGTTTCTACAGGGTGCTGTGGTGAGAACCAAGACAGTACAGATTATCCTCTACATATTCAGTTCTCCCGAATAGCAATTACGGCAGACTCTCGAGGGATGGCTCATTATGGTGAGAATGCTGGGCTGATGGACATAAAGAAGAATCTTCGCAGGCTGCACGAGATGACAGCCATAGGGGTGATGGACAATAAAGAAATGGCCAAGGAAATTAAAGGCATGAGTGAAACTGTGAGTCGCATATCGCTTGATATCAGCAATCTTGGTGCTAGAACAGACGATCTCAAGAGCAACATGCTCGAGCTGCTAGGAAGGGTTGAACGAATAGAGGAAGAACTTGAGAAGTTCATCTCAATGAACCAGGAAAGCAGGGTCAAAGGAGTTAATGAATCAGGTGGTCAACCCATGGATGAAGAATCGGTTCTGCAGCCCAGGGCTATGACAGGCATTTAACTTATGTCTTTTGTTTAATTTTGCAATTTTGTATGGGTCATGTTTTTCTGCATTTTGCTCTGTAGCCAGTTTGTGAGGGTATTTACTACCCGCAACTTTTGTAACTATGGAAAGATCATATGCTTTGTTTTATTGGAAACTTTCAAGACATGCCAGTTGTGCAGCAATTTTGATCTGCCGACATTATATCTCTTCCTTCTGCTGTAATGAATGGCTGTGCACAGCCTGTTAATATATTTCTCATTTCTGTTTCTGTTAAAAAAAAAACACACATGTAAAAAAAATCAATAATAAAAAAAACACCATAAAAACTCATTCAGAAAAGAAATGAAAAGTATAATAACATAACAACTCGTTGATAACAAACGAAATATATTGTACTGCTTGCCACACATAATTTGCAATTGACGGCAACATGCACGGAGTCGTTTTAATTATTAATTATTCTTCACAGCTAGTAAATCTGCAAAAGATAAATGAGATCAATGCATTCTCACTATATATATTTTAATTAAAAAACACTTCAATTACCATCAGCATCTGCATACAATGGAATCATCAAATAACAATTAACAACGGACATTTCTTAAATGCAGGATTAAGGCCACCACAGGTTGTTGGATTCAAAGGCTGACGCAGATCCTCCAAATGCTCCTTTGCAAAGCCATGGTAATCTAATTTCCCGGACGATCAATTCCCCATTAGGGTTGAATATTAACATTTTCATTGTCCAATCAATTACCATTATAATCAACCCACTGTTGTTCACTGCCACTAAAGATGATTATTTTCAAACGGCTATCATGAGGTAACTCATGCCATATTTCAAAATTTTCTGCTTCATTCAACTTCCACATTTGAAGACAATCAACTTCCTTATGGTCTATTAGCACCACTTGCCCATCAGATTCACCAAACATTTTAGGTATTTAATGCATTTGCATCTGTCAGGAACTGGGATTTCTGTCTCACGCAAAGTCAAAGCTAACTTTGCTCCTCCTCCGTCCAATGAGAGAGAATTGCTCCACAGCTAGCTTACTCCGTCAGCAATATTGAAGGCTACGATGAGGCTGCAGGTAAAGGAAGTGAAGGACGCCCAGTAAAACTTTCCTTTAGAAAAAAGACCCTTACCATGAGGCCGAATATGGTCTGGGACCATCATGGAAATTACTGCACTCCACTCATTGGAATCAGAATCATAAATACACATCTCAATTATTCTATTGTTACCTTGATCACCTGGTTGTCTCCTCCTCCACACGATATGAGAGTGCAACGCCGAGTGGAAGAATCAAAAGCCATTCCATTGAAAGTGAAACGAGATAAAGGAGGGCGAGGCAGATGTCTCCAATTCCTGGTAAGAGGAATGCCTATGGAAAGATCCAACCTATACCCTCTTCTATGACAACAAAAGATGGCCTTGCAAGAATCCAGAGCGATGTGATTCGGTAAAGGAACTTTGTAAATGTATGAACCGAGTCCTTCTGTAATCCAGTATTCCGGCTTATCATCTTCCCAATCCCGATGGATCTCAGTCAGAAACCCAGGAGTGGAATGCAACGACCAATTTGGAGCAATTTCTTGGAGGGCATCACGGGAAGAGAGAAGATCATTCCAGTGTTTACAGATAGACCTCATTTTACCAAGAACCCTAAAGAACCCTAATGGGCAGCCTCGCTAAAATCATGAACAACAACTCTTCCGGAAGCCATTGCCAGATTTCTGCATCCATTACTAAAATATTTCTCTGCCACAAAGATAATAAATATTTCTTTTTACTTCCGACAAAGACATTAGGATTCAATTTAATGTTTTGAATAACAAACTTCAATTTAATGTTTTGAATGGTAACGAAATTTAAAAACAAAACGTGAAATAATCATATACATCAATTCAGAACTGCGTTTTTTCTATATGAGGTTGGTTTTGAAATGTATTGTTTATTTAACCAATTATGTTGGTTTTGAAATGTATTGTTTATTTATTTATTTAACAAATTATGTTGGAGTATAAGGGCAATGGTATAACCATTGCATCTCTGAATATAAAAGTGTGGACTACTAACTATTTTTGATAATAAGGTTTTAGTTTTGATAATAGAGTTTTGTGCTTGGTTACATGTGTTTATTAATATTTTCAAGTTTTGATGTAACCTCAAACCTTACATAGTAGCATAACTTAAAGCTAAGGTCTTGAGAGTTTACCAATATAAAATCTAATATTTAGCTATTGTAATTTGTAGTAAACTATAGTTAAAAGAATTCAAATTATATTTTTTAATTTGAAAATAAAAATGATTATTATATTTTATATTATTGAATTTCTTAAATAATATTTAAATTAATATGATAAATCAAACTATAAACATAAAAGGTTGAAAAGAAAATATAGGTGGACAAATAACCAAAAAAAAAGTTTGAAAAAGAGATAGGTTAGAATATTGAAGTTATATTAATTAAAGATCAAGTCAATGTCATGAGAGATGGCATGATGGGTAAATATAACTAAACTTACATGGTGATCAACTTGTGGGTGGTAGATCATAGGACAATAAGGATGATGTATTAGTATGGACATGGAAGATTAAGATATTCGTATTTTGCATAGGTAGATGATTGATGAGGTCTTGTATATCAAGATTGTCAATATGGTGAATTGTATGTGTTGTTTATGGTGAAATGAACACTCTAACATTCCACAAGTATAAGGTGCATAACTTGGCTTCAGTTGGGACATGATGGTTAGGTATATTCTGAGTGATACAAGTGATTTATATTCATGCCCAATTAGGAAGGTCATATAGGTGTCGTATTGTGACTAGGCGCCTTGAGTGGTATGGGACACTCGAGCAAAATAAAATGTCTAGCCCTAGGAAAATTGGTATTAGAGTTGCATTCGAATGTGGAAATTACAGAAGCATCTCTTCACCTTCAACAACCATATCATCAGAGGACACAATGGGATCATATTGATGATGACATCAACAATTCAAATGGGGGAGAATGTAAGGACCTGACTTGAGGTGCCATTGACAATGGAATCTCAGAAAAGCATGACTAAGGGTGCATGGTGAGTCTATACAATTTCGATAACCTTAGTGAGCAAATCAAGGGTGGAAAATTGTTGATTCTAGCTAGCTCATTCGGTTAAGGTGTGGGTCTTGTCAGGAAGGTGACCCGACTTAAATTCCTCTTAGGTGTGAGCTAGTTGGAACGAGACACCAAAAATTCCATCCATGCTAAGGGTTGGTGTGGCCCAGGCCAACTACGATCCTCGGGTGACTTTGATGGCTTAGATGCCCCTAGGTTGTGTTTCTTAACCAATGTTTCATTGCTCTCGAACTCAAGTGATAGGAAACCGAACAAAAAAGAAAAGAATCGAGTGTGGCAAATTGCAAGATGGTGAGGATGGTGTACTAGCGTATGCTAGGAGGACCATAGAAAATTTTATATTTTTGCAGGTTGCTCCAATAGAGTTAGAGGAGTTACTCCTCTGAAAACCATATATTATTGATGTCATTGTTATTCCATCAGTCGCATTTACCACACTTGGCTAATATACTTTCAAAGTTCTACACATAGTTGGATTTACCATGTTTGGCGCTAATAAATATTTTTTAAGTGGTAGCTAAGATACCATAGAATCTGTATAAAAAAAAGTATAGCCTTGTGAAAATTGGTATTAGAGCAGCATTCAAATGTGTAAATTGCAGAAGCATATCCTCACCCTTATCCTCTATATCATTAGACAACGCAATGAGATCATGTTGATGAGGACATTAATAATTCAAATGGGGGAGAATGTAAGGACCTAACTTGAGGTGCCATTGACAATGGCATGTAAGGAAAGAATGACTAAGGGTGCATGGCGAGTCTATATAGTTTCAATAACCTTAGTGATGTTGAAATACTGAGAGGGGGGTGAATCAGTATTTGCCAATAATAATAAAAAATTCTGATCAAGTGCAAGTTGCTAATCACCAATCATAGCAGCATATC
>LPNX010400229.1:0-38719 GCA_001517045.1 Pseudotsuga menziesii
ACGAGTTTCAGCAATCAAATGTCTTCTTGGTTTTTCATGAATTGAAATAGGGATGAACTAGCCGCCTAGCAACAAATCACAATAGCACAGAAATAATGAAAAACAAGATATATGTATTCAATATATTTATGAATAGAACCATCTTACACAATAGATAATTGAAACAATAAACTAACCATAGTTGATTGCACCATCCCCATATTTTTTCCAACTTATTCCTGCTACACAAGGTAAAATTCTATACAACTTATTGCCATAAAACAACATAAGATTCAAATATAGAGAGATCCAAAATGCATTTATTCGTTGTTACTTTGTGTCATGTACAGTGGCATGATCATAATCAAGCAAACTGAGCGTCTTCCTAGGTGGCATAATATTATTCTTTTTGAATGCCAAATTGAGGTCGATTGGATGAACGTACTTATAGTTGGGGCATGAAGGAAAATCCTTTTAAAACATCACAAACATGTGACACTGTCCACATGCCACTGCAATAATCTCTCCACTATTTTTCATCAAAGAGATCAGAGAAGTTCTTTCCTCCAGCTGCAAGTTTTATCCTTTTGTTGTTGCTTCCATATCTGATTGTTTTCTGGAAGATTCCTTTGGAGGTCCAAGTGCCTAGGGTGACAACAAAAAACTGGACTTGTTTCTCTTGGATCATGCAAAGTCTTCACTTTTGTGGATGAATTGTAATAATATATTTTCCTTGCATGTAATCATTGATGAATTCTATCACCAATAAAAGAAACCATTAATAAAAGAGAAACATAATTTGTAATCAAGAAAAATCTAAAAGAATCTGTTGGCAATATGACAGTTCAGGTTGCCATTGATGGAAACTAGATGATGTGATCATAGCAGCAAAACAAAGAAGATTGCTATGGAAGAAAAGATGACAGAGCCATGGATGAGGTTGTTTTGATGTCAAGCAGATGTGGTTTTATGTCCATGTTTAAGAAGACTTTAAAATGATGTGAAGACAAAGCAGAGGGCTCAATAAAAAGGATATGCACACCAAAAGCATACTAGTAGTGTTAATGGAATTAATGCAAATCAAATGTGATGGGAATCATCAATTAATAAACTGAAAACTAACTACAGCTTATGGTGTTGCAGTGCAAAGCTTGTGCACAAAGTTGAATGGTAATTTGTTGGATCCAAAAAGTAAATCAAAGGGTAAGGGTAAAATTGTTGGGCATGCTTCCTTTGCTAATGAAGAGCAATTGCAGAGTGTTGTTGCATATATGCTTACATAACTTAGTAAAGGTGATGGTGTGTCAACTTTTGAGTTTATTGGAAGTGGGGTTGTAGCATCTCTTCTCAATTATTTTTCATGTGGTACTTTCTCTAAAGAGAATGTGACAGAAGTGAATTTATTGAATCTTCGACAGCAGGCACTTAAAAAATTCAAGTTATTTATTGAAATTGCTCTTTCTTTGGATTATGAGGAAGGAAGAGAAGATCCTATAAAAAATTTGGTCAAACAAATTACAAAACGCATTAACTTCATTAAAATGTTTTCCAGTTATCTTGAGTCATGCTCCAAGATCATCAAGTGGAAACGCGAGCATTTCAGCAGGACTGAGTGCCTTTCCTCAACCCTTTAAACTGCGGATTTGTAGGGCACAGGGAGAAAAGTATCTTTGTGATTACTCATCCAATGTTATACTCATTGATCCTTTAGCTAATTTGGCTGATGTTGAAGAATTTCGGTGGCCCAGAATTCAACAAAGTGATTCAGGGCATAAGTCTTCTTCAGCTGTAGGTGCTTGTGATAGTGGTGCTGGGAAAAATAGCATGGCGGGAACATCATCCCCATCAACATCTACTCCAACTGCATCTTATCGTCGTTCTTCTACAAGATCCAGGTCTTGAATGGGAGCTGGGAATATAGAGCCGCTGAAGAGGACCGACTTCCAGATCCAGAAATTCTAGAGGAACAGAATCAACAACGTGTCCTTCATACTCGTGGAATTTTTGAAAGGGAATTTGATTATATGAGAACATCTATCTCAGAGCAAAAAGAGAAAAGATTTATGCTCTTGGAAGAATGGATTAATATGGATAGTAGCACTAGTAGTTTGGGTGATGTTAGTTTGGTTCAGAAGAAATGGTCAAATGCTATAAGCGAGACTCAGGCACCGTTCGATCGAAAGAACAATGATAGCGATTAACACTTCATTAGAATTATCCAACATTCGTAGTGAAGACTCGTTATATGTTTTTATATACGATGATCTCCCCTTTCGTTTTTGATGCGTAGAGCAAAGGATAGGCGGGGGTGCTGGATGTTTCGACTTTACAAGAAACTCACTAGCTCGGCGCCCAGGACGACTTGTCAAGCCTCCTATCCTTTTGGTACACACGAAAAACTCAGTTGTTGACGAAGAAAATGCCACAACTGACGAAGAAAATGATGTGGCAGTGATGTGTCCAACTCAGTTGTTGACAAAAAAAATGACGTGACGTGGCAGTGATGTGTTGCAAACGTGGCAGAACGTGAAGCTGAGATGAAAAATGACGTGGTGGATAATGAAGTGAGTTGTTGACGAAGAAAATGACGTGGCAGTGATGTGTTGTGAACGTGGCAGAACGTGAAGCTGAGATGGAAAATGACGTGGAATTGACAAGGTGGATAATGAAGTGGCGGTGTATAAGAGCCAAGAGGAGCTGAAGCTCTTAAACCCTAGAGTGTGTAATCAATGGTCCTATGCTGTGTTGAAAAGGGGATAAAAGAAAGCTAATACAAAGCGTCGAAGAGTTGAATCTCTTCTAGGGCTAGTGTTAAAAAAATGGGGGAGGACATGAAAACTTAGTTTATAAAAGCGTTAAGTTAAAAAGTCTAGGGATAATTTTTTTTTAAACAAATGTAAAATGTAGTTATTACTTAAAAATTAGTTTAACTTTAGTTTTGCTCATTAAATTGAAAAGACATGTTATTTCATGAAGAGGTGTAAAAGAAGGAGTATATATACATGAAGGTATTATGTGATGGTTTGTGACTGCACACAATGTGTTGAAGATCAAAAGAGGAGGAGTAGTCCAAGAAGAAAATGAAGAATTAATAAGGAGAGCAAGTTGGTGCCTGCAAAAGGGAATAAGTGCTTCATTGTCAGTCGTAGCTGACTAAATAAGAGGTCGAAGGCTCCTACCAGTTGGTGCTGGTAAAGAAAGAGTGTGGGTGCATCCTGGTCAGTTGGTGCTGATCTAAAAGAAGAAACA
Organism: Pseudotsuga menziesii; assembly: GCA_001517045.1. Taxonomy (NCBI): domain Eukaryota; kingdom Viridiplantae; phylum Streptophyta; class Pinopsida; order Pinales; family Pinaceae; genus Pseudotsuga; species Pseudotsuga menziesii. The sequence continues at coordinate 3,229 of LPNX010400229.1, forward strand.
TCTTCTTCTATTGTACATTGTAAAAACCAATTTTGTAGTTAATAGGAAAGAGTTGGTTGTTTACCTTATTGGGTTCCACGATAAATTGTTGTGTTCAAAGTTGTTTGTTACATTTGAAAATCACAAAATAAAAGAAATTGTGTGTAAAAATTGTGTCATTGATTCACCCCCCCCCTCAGTGAGAGGACCTGATTCGTTAGAATCAAACAAACCTAAAGGTGAATTCAATGACAAAAACATACAAAAAAACCATGAATAATATGAACAGAAAGAAAAAGAGATAGAGAAAGTTATAAGCAACCTGAAAAAACAAATCCTAGATGCAAAAAAATGGAAGAAAGTTTGAAGAAGACTTTTAAAGAGAAACAACCAACCTGTGAAAGAATGGAGGCAGAATTAGTTCACCTAAGGAAAGAGCTCAATGCGAAACTTATCCAAACAAAATATGAAAATAGATCTAAAGTCTTAGATGAAATTATAACCACACAAAGGGATCTAGATAACAAAAATGGAATAGGTTATTCTCAAGTATAAAACCAAGTTAACTCAAAATCCTATGTAGCCGCTCTCCTCAATACATTTGAGAAGAAAGATTAAGAAGAGACCAGCAATGATCACAACTCTAGAGAATTATTTCCACCCATCAAGGAGGATGTCAAGACAACTCCAAAGAAGATTTATCAAAACAGGTATCCTCACATTTTCTTTTCTTATTGTTATGCATGCTCAAACTTCGAACACAAAGCTATGAAGTGTAGAGCATATGGAAAGAAAAATTTGAAGGCTAAAACCTATAACCTTAAAAAAAAAACAGCTGGTCAAATTAAGAGCAAAAATTATAACTCCTTCACACCTCAGCAAGAAAGGAATTTAGAATGCTTCAATTGTCATAATTATGGACATAAATCAAGTAATTGCAAATTGATGGAAATTTCAGAAAGACCAAAGAACATTAGACAGCAAAAGAAGTTTTGGAGAGAAAAAACATCAAAAGAGGAATGTCTTATTGCCTTGAAAGTCCAAGATAAAGGAGATATCTAGTATGTTGACAGTGGGTGTTAAAAACACATGACAGGAGATAAGGACAAGTTTTTGAACTTTAAGAAACATAAGGGAAAAGTTACATTTGGTGAGAATGCTTCATGTAACATTCTTGGGAAAGGCGTGCTGTGAATTTGGGAAAAGACAAAGCCAAGAATGTGTTGCTTGTTGAACATTTGAAACCTAGCTTATTAAGTGTCTGGCAAACCTATGATCAGGGACACATTTGCATATGATCGTCATCCTTCTGCAAGATCCAGGTCTTCAATGGGAGCTGGGAATCTAGAGCCGCCGAAGAGGATCGACTTCCAGATCTAGAAATTCTAGAGGAACAAAATCAACGACGTGTACTTCATACTCAGTGGCATTTTTGAAAGGGTATTTGATTATATGAGAACATCTATCTCAGAGTAGAAAGAGGAAATATTTATGCTCTTGGAAGAATGGATCAATATGGAAAGTAGTTCTGGCAGTTTGGGTAATGCAAGTTTGGTTCAGAAGAAATGGAGAAATGCTATAAGCGAGACTCAGACACCGTCTGATCGAAATATCAACGGTATCGATTAACACTTCATTGGAATTATCCCACATTCGTAGTGAAGACTCGTTATATGTGTTTATATACGTCAATCTTCCCTATTGCTTTTGACGCATAGAGTAAAGGATAGGCAGGGGAGTTGGGTGTTTGGACTACACGAGAATCCCACCAGCTCAATGCCTAGGACGACCTGTCAAGCCCCCTATCCTTTTGGTACACGTGGCAACTCAGCTGTTGACGAAGATAATGATGTGGTAGTGATGTGTTGCGAATGTGGCAGAACGTAAAGCTAAGATGGAAAATGGCGTGGCATTGACAAGGTGGATAATGAAGTGGCAGTGTATAAGATCCAAGAGGAGATGAATCTCTTAAACCCTAGAGCGTGTAATCAATGGTCCTATGCTGTGTTGAAAAGGGGCTAAAAGAGAGCTAATACAAAGAGTCGAAGCACTTATAGGGATAGTGTTTAAAAAAGGGGGGAGGACATGAAAACTTAGTTTATAAAAGTGCTAAGTTAAAAATTCTAGGGATAATGTTCATTTTTTTTAAACAAATGTAAAATATAGCTATTACTTAAAAATTAATTTAACTTTATTTTTGCTCATTATATTGAAAAGACATGTTATTTCATGAAGAGGTGTAAAAGAAGGAGAATATATACATGAAGGTATTATGTGATGGTGTGTGACTGCACACAATGTGTTGCAGATCAAAAGAGAAGGAGCAGTCCAAGAAGCAAATGAAGAATTAATAAGGAGAGCAGGTTGGTGCCTACAAAAGGGAGCAAGTGCTTCCTTGTCAGTCGTAGCTGACTAAATAAGAGGTAGAAGCATCCTACTAGTTGGCGCTGGTAAAGAAAGGGTGTGGGTGCATCCTGGTCAGTTGTTGCTTATCTAAAAGAAGAAACATCTTCTTCTATTGTACATTGTAAAAAACAATTTTGTAGTTAATAGGAAAGAGTTGGTGGTTTACCTTATTGGGTTACATGATAAATTGGTGTGTTCAAAGTTGTTTGTTACATTTGAAAACCACAAAATAAAATAAAGTGTCTGTAAAAATTGTGTTACTGATTCACCCCCCCACCCTCTCAGTGATAGGATCTGATTCATCAGAATCAAACAAACCTGAAGGTGAATTCAATGACAAAAACATACAAAAAAACCATGAATAAAAGGGAAATACAATATGTAATCAAGAAAAAAAATAGGAGAAATCAAACCTGAAGATATAAACATTGCTTCCATTCTAGAGACAGTGGAGACTCGACGTGAACCTCAATACAAATACTTGGCAGTTCAATTTCTGTCCACTGACACCAATATCATCACCATGTTTATAATTTCCTAAATTCCAACTCCATTTTCTCTTCATAGATATGTATTGAAACATATTCTTAGATCCTACAATCCTCTGCCATTGAACATTGAAAAAATATACTAGGGTTTCGAGAGGTCGACTAAGTTTTAAAGGAAAACAACCACATCTTAGGGAGAGAAAATCGCTACAAATTCATGTGAGAATTATGGAGAATCTCATATTATATAGAAAAACGTTGGTGTTGGTGTGTGTGTGTATATATAACTCAAATATGATAGACCGATGGTACATGAGAATTTTTTTATATACTTCCATGCACGAGACAGAACTGAAGCAAAGCTAGATTTAAAAATAGTACCACTGTAATAAATTCAAAACATAATTTTCATCTCTTTCAACTTTAACACTCCAATGATCACCGTGTTAACGTTGGTCCTTGAGATGATTTACCAATTGCAATGTCCAAAACATAAATAATAACAATATTACAATGAATTTAAACTAATGAACAATAATTAAAGAATAATAGCAATACTAGTTAGCTTTGGTTTGGATCTTCCTTATACTCAGACATTTTGAATTAGCTCTTGTCATTGTAAGGACAAGATGTTAGAAGACATACCTTGAGAGAGAGAGAGGGTTAGAGTGTTGCAGGTTTAGGTTATAAACATACAACACCAAATATCCTAGTCACCAAAAGTGAAGACCTTATATAGACAACATTCATAGGTCGTGTCTCACTTAAAATAGTGCCATAACCTGAGTCTAAAACACCCAATAAGTCACAACCCAGGTTTGTTGCATAGAAATAAGTTACATCCTTGCTTAGGTCATCAAAGAAAGCTACACAAATAAGTCACATCCCAGGTCTATAATATACAAGCAAGTCAGATCCCAAGCTTACTTCCTAGCAGAAGAAAGGGGTCTCTGTACAATCTAACAGTAGCAATAAACCACTGCTCCAAATATGGATATTCAACAAATGGTTACTGTAGTATAAGAGGTCACGACTTATCCCTAGAGGGCACGCAAATAAACACAACCTTCTATATAGGTCACACCCAACATTTAATGCTTCTCAGGGTCCACAACCAAGCCCTTTAAGGGCTCATAAACAGTCACAGACTACTAGAGAGGTCACGCCGAGCCCTAGAGGGGATATAAAAAGTCATGGCCTTCTAAAGAGGTCATGGACAGTCCTAGAGGGATTATAAACAGTCCACGTCCCATGTTAGGAATATCACAACAAGAGTCTAGCAACCCTAGAGGACGTGCCGATAAAAAATAACAGACCAAGAGAGGAAAGAGAGAGATCATGGCTCAGTCAAGAAAACCCCATGCAGTCACAACCTAGCTATAAAGTCACCAAGTAATCTCACGACTTGCATAGTAAGGGTCACAAATTGGTTTAGTAGCATCATATAGGAGAACCACGCAAGCTAACATCTCACAAGAATGGACATGGCTTGCTAAATAGATCACAAAACCAGTCACGTTCATCCCTAAATAGTCATGGATCAGCCTAAGGAGATACAACATGGTCACAACTCATTCCACAAGGAGAAGAGAGAAACAAATATCCAAAAAGGTCCACTTTACAATGGTAGTAACCTTAGGCATCCAACAGAGATCAAATATGTACTTATTTCATGCCAAGATACTCACAAGAATAAAGTTAAGAACTTAATTTATAATCTTAATAAGCCTTCTAGAAAGGTTACTTAAGCCACCCCTAAGTTTTAGGATAGTTACTAATAAAATAAGATTAGGTTGACTTAGAATAGGGTACCAAAAGTCATAAGGTCACCAACAATAAAAACAATAAAATAATAAGGTCAAGTCCTCATACTAAAGGTGGTAAAGACACCACATACATCAATATAATTAGAAACAGAAGGACCATAAGTCAACTAAGGGTCACAACAAGCTAGTAAGGAAACCCCCATACCCACAAGACCAAGATGAACCAGAAAGTTGGGGAAACAAACCCTTTTACCCATAGGAGCAACAAGACCAAGGACTTTTATCTTTTATCTCTCTCAAGGTATATTGTTACATATATTTTTATCATCACTGTATAAGGAGGCATGTAGGTTACATGTGGCAACCCATAGCCCTGTAGGTTGAGATGTCTCATTCTACTATAGGGCTATAGGATTCCACATGCAACCTGCAAGGGAGGCCTATAGGATGCATGTGGTAACCTACAACCATGTGGTGATTCATACTGAAAACATAAACTATAAAGTCAACTTTTTTTTCAAATGTATCCATGTGAAGACAACAAATTTTACAAACAAAACCAATAAAAAAAGGGAGGGATATCAAAGACTTGCAATGTTTAGTACTAACAACAAAATGAGGTGCATCATAAAATGAAAAACCATTGAATTCTTCACCATTCCACTAGTGTAATATAATTTTAGAATTGGATGCTATCAGGAGATGACCTTGAAGCGATGCTAAAGATGAAATCCCCCCGTTAAGTTATTTTGAGTACACCTGAGTTACCTGCAATCCAAAACAACTCAAGGAAGAGGAAAATAGTCAAAAACTATTTTAGATGTAATCCAAATATCAACAAAATGAGATCTCCAATATAGCTCATTCTTCTAAATTCCACTTCAGATATAGACTACAGTTCAACAACAAAACAAGCTCCTCCATGAAATATATATAATAACAAGATAGGAACATAACAAAAGGACGAGTCTATAGGTATTCCCAGTCTTCAAAATTATTTGGATCTTGTTGAATGGATGCAAGGATAATTCAACCTCTTGTAGTAACAGCCTCCCCTTACACGTAGGTTGTCCCAATGTATAGTAATGTTAGGTTCTCTTTAGTTGAAGTGACCTGGAAAATTAGAAAAGGCATATGTGTATTATCATACAATAATCTATAACAACTAAAGAGAGTATTATTTGCACACAAAAATGAGTAGGAAAGAAACACAAAGTAGGAATCATTTTAGCAACTTTATAAACTATAAGCAGGTACAAGGAAAGTGAAATTGAAGACTGGAAAAATCGATCTACCCTATCAGATAAAGAAATCTTACCAATAGAGTGACCATATGAACATAAATGGCATTTTCTAAAGTTTGCAATGGTATTAAGGCCCTTACCTCCCACTGACTTCCTAATTTTGTTAATTCTAAAACCTGTATTTCAAATTCAACTACAACATATTACTAATCAATGTATCAATGTATTATTTATAATCACCACTTAATAGCATTAATAAATCAACATCAATGGAATGACAATGAAAACAATAACCACTTGTAAACAACTTAATGAACCAACATTGAAATAAATCAAGCATCAAATCCTTTGAAGTTCATCATGATCAATTGTATGAGATCAATCCAATGAACTATAAGATGCCAATACTTACAACATATCTTAGTATGAAAAGGTTATATTCCTAGCACCAAGAGATATATAGCATGAACATGTTTAGCAACTTATGATATCACACTTATATGGTTCTTGACATAATCAATATTTCATTATATGAGTTTCAAAAACATTGCCAATAATTCACTTAAGATCATCTACTTAAAGTATGAGTACTATCAACCAATATTAAATTAGGGAAACAACCCCAAATCTAATATAGCGAGTGAAGTGGAAACTTTGAATGGAATGAACTAGTCGTTAAATCTTAAATATTAGACATTCAAAGATTTAAATTTATCAAACCACTAGATTACCAACCATGTGAATCATTTAACACTCCATCCAATCCCTTAAAGCAATAAAACTCTTGTAGCAAATGTGGGCAACCAAACAAGTATGCAAGGATTGAGAATTGACTAAGGGAAAAGATTCTAATTTTAAGTTGTCAACCCTATTACAATATCAAGAAACAATATATCAACAACCACTACTTAGATAAATTACAATACTATCAAGCAATATTGCTAAATTCCAAATGAAACTTCAAGCTTCAAAGCAGTAAAGATCACAAGGAAATTATCAAATCAAATCGATAGTGTCACCAAAAAATGTGAATTGGCTTGAGGTTTTAATACTTGCAAAAGTGACCGAGTTTGTGACTATCGGGAATATAATTTTTGTAGCATTTATCAATTACTCCTTAGTTTGTTTGGTGTTTATATCATATTTGCCTCAAAGGCTATCCAAAGATGTTACAATTTAGGGTTTGATATAAGGAAAAATTAAAATTTTATACTTTAATGCATAAACAGAACTAGAAAACAAAGTTAGATCTAGAACAATACTATTGCAGTAAATTCAAACATAATTTTCATCTCTTTCAACTTTAACACTCCACTAGTCACTATGTTAAAGTTGGTCCTTGAGATGTTTTACCAATTGCAATGTACAGAACATAAACAATAACAATATTATAATGAAGTTGAACTAATGAACAATAATTAAGAACAATAGCAATGCTAGTTAGATATGGTTTGGATATTCCTTATACTCAAACATTTTGAATCAGCTCTTGTCATTGTAAGGACAAGCTGTCAGAAGACATACCTTGAGATAGAGAGGTTTAGAGTGTTCTAGGTTTAGGTTAGACACATACAGTACCAAATATCCCAATCACCAAGAGTGAATAATTTATACAAACAACAGTATGTGGTATACAAACAAGTTACAACCCATCTTAAGTCATCAAAGCAAGTTACACAATATAAGTCACAGCCCATGTCTGTAATATACAAGCAGGTCAGAAAAAAAGGAAAAAACATTGCTCCAAATCTAAACAATCAACAAATGGTTACAACATTATATGAAGTCACGACTCATCCCTAAAGGGAACACAAACAAACACAACCTGCTAGAGAGTTCATGCCCATCCTTTAAGGCTTCCCATAGTCCACGACCAAGCTCTTAGAGAGATCATAAATAATCATGACCTAGTAGAGAGGGCATTCCCAGTCCTAGAGGGATTATAAATAGTCACGGCCTAGCTTAGGAAGATCACAACAAGAGTCTAGCAGCCATGGAGGAGGTGACACCCAAAATAGTATACCATGAGAGGAAGGATGGAGATCACAAATTAGTAAAGGAAACCCCAAGAAGTCATGACCTAGCTAGCAAGTCACCAAAATAGATCATGGATTGCACAAAAAGGAACACAAACAAATTTAGCATCACCACAAGAGAACCACCCAAGTTAACAACCCACAAGAAAGGTCATGGCCTGCTAAATAGATCACAAAATCAGTCACAACCACCGCTAAACAATCACAGATCGACCTAAGGAGAGACAAAACAATCACAACTCAATCTACAAGGAGAAAAGACCCAAAACATCCACTTTACAGCAGCAAAAACCCTAGGTGTCAAGCTCCATCCAGCTATAGACAGTCAAGGATAAGATCTAAACTTCTCTTGTGTCAAGATGCCTACTAGCAAAGGAGAAGTGAAATTTAATTTATAATCTTGACAAGCCATACAAACCATACAAATGCACACTAATCGATAACATATCACTCTTATCATCACCATCAAATTCAAGGAAAAGGAATAACTCAAGTAATCTGCTAATCCCAACCCTAGTATCCAGATGAGTACAAACAAAAAGGTTTAAAAAACACACGTCTCTCGATTTCCTCGAGGCCAATATGTGTCTAGTAAAATAACTCGCAATCAAAGATGATATTTTAACAAAAGAAAATAGTATTAACAATATATAACTACAATACATAATTTTAAAACACAATGATTATATTAAGGAATTTTGATGTACTAGTTATCATACCTCCGAACACTTTCTAATAGTTCCTAGTTATTTTCATTATGTTTGATACCTTCCTATTACAAGGAGATAATACATGAGCACAAATTATAGTATAAGTACGTAAAGATAATTAAAGCAAGGATACATAACATATGGAATTTCCATGCAATCTCAAAGGAACAAACAAAAATAAACGAGAGACATTACTTAAACTACCCAAAAAAAATTACAATCAGAATAACATACAAGAGAAATATATCTGACATGTTAAGTTTCCAAGGTTTTGTCATATTCTTTTATGAATAATTGAACTAACTTTCCTTGAATAGCCTTTTGTAAATGATGGATCCAACTTAATACATTTATTTGCATCCTTGAGGCCGTTTGGAAAATCTCCAAACTTTGTGTAAGAAGCCACTTTGTTATTGTAAACTTGTATTTATAGGTGCAGAGCACTAATCAACGAAAATATCAACCATTGTAAGCTTCCATGAGCACTGGAATCAAGGAAGCACCAAAGTAGAAGGTAAAAAGACTACTTGGGATTCCTTCTAAGTTATTCGGCATAATGCCTTATAACCTCGAGATATTGTTATTGCTTAAAGAATTCATTTCCTACAACATAAAATTCTTAATCACTAAGCTATAACAAACAATCTTAGCAAAGCTGGAAAGTGAAATGTCAATCACCACAGCTTTATATCAGCTGCAAAGTGTATTTTTAAAATCCTTCGAGGTCACATAATAGTGAAGAATTAAAATATTAATCAAATGAAGAGTAACATAACATTGATCTGAAAAACAAATAAAGCTACCATTTAGCATCTTAAAGTCCTTTCTTCTTTCGATTACTATGAATATTATTCAGATTCAACCATTCACTTATATTGCACCAAAATCATTGAGCGTCCTACTTGACAAATTCAGAGCCATATGATTGTGATTTGTGCTGCCTCTCTATCCAAGATCTTGTCAAATATCATGTGTAACAAAAACTACATCGTATACCTTTCTCCCGCTCTTCATCTCCCAACTTTGGATCAAAATCTTCTTGTTGCTCCAAATTTTTCTTTTATTTCTTAGCTTCATTAAGCTTCTTCAATGTATCTGGATTCTAATGTTCTGTAAGTGCTTTCTGGAAAGCTTCACTTATTGGTTGATTTGTGGGATTAAATGAGCTCAATGCCACATTGGCAAGAACTTTTACTATGAAAGCACTTTGTACTCTTTACATGGAAAATACTTTTTCTTTATCCTGGTTGGATTGGCATTCAATTTGATCCCCTCCATCTCGGTGTCCTATGCATTACTACAGCTCATTTCACATACAATTTTATGGTTCAAGTTCTACTAATAATGCGGAGTACTTTCTAAATACTGTACATACGATTTTATGGTTGAAGTTCTTCTAAGCCAAATACTACGGGTAGTTCTTCTTGGATTCTAAATTGCATAAGTTCGGTAATCACGCAAATTTGCACAGGTGTTGAATCGTAGAATGAAGGCTCGTGTATTGTTCACTGCTTCTTTTACAGCCATCAGCACAATCCCCAAAACTGGCAGGAACTTGGGTTTCATAACAATAGCAATAAGCAGAAGAATGCATTGGAACCAAAATGTTGAAATCATTTAAAATGAGCAGCCTAGAGATTTAAGTCCAATAACATGCAATTCTTTAATGATTTTTCCTATTAACAAACTAATTTGCCTGATTTTGCTTCATCTTAGGGATGATCAACGAAGTGCTTATGTTCACCATTTAGATGTTTATCCATTTATAAATCTTCTCGTACAAGGCTCGAACAATGGGCCATTATGTTCAGAATGAAAGACGATGTTTAAAAATAAATAAAATCAGGTAGGTTTAGTCGTCACACAGAAGAGTTGTGAAAGATCACCAACTTTATAATGTAAAGTGTGTAGGTTAGAAAATAACAATTGTATGAACTTTTTTCACCAACTTTATAATGTAAAGTGTGTAGGTTAGAAAATAACAATTGTATGAACTTGCTTGTCAAACTAACAAGTGAAATGAACAAAGAATGATATTAAGGGGAAGCATGCTTCTAATCAATCTTCAAAACATGGCTTCTTTTCCACTTCATTTTTGTAACACCCCGTTTGCGTTAAAAATGTATATGATGTATAGATTGTAATTAATTGTGGTGTGGAGCTAAAGGCAAAAGCCCCACCATCGATTTGGTTGTTTTATGTTTCGGCGATTGAAATCATTGCCAATGGTATATCGTGCTATCCGACACATATTAATTCTGGCATCATGTAATTATGCATTTTAATTAAAATGAACCCCGACCAGCTATGTCAATGCAACCATAATGAAAAGGGCATGATTTTCCTAAGGATAGGGAGGGAAATTATTAAACTTTGGGCCAATGGGAAAAATCCAAGTGTCATTTGATAAACCCTTTTAGCTGTCACCCACCTTTTTGTCTTACTCACCTTCCCTTGTCTCAATCAGTCAACTACCAAATTAAAAACCTTTGTTGTTAGTTGGGCAATTATTGCTGAGCTGTGGTGTGTGGCAGGACTGTCAATCCTTGCCCACACGCACACTCCACCAGCAGACTCATTCACCCTCACGTGGGCAAGGGAAACACCACGAATCCATTCTTCATTGTTTCCTCACGCAAAGAGTTGCGAGAGCCGTTTTTCTGGCATTCATGATTTTCCTGTGGATGTGCCATTTACGATTGGGGTTCCTAAACATTTTATACTTACGCGCACGCTTGGAATTCACCTCCACACGGATTATTTTTCTTTCCTCATGCAGCTGAGAAATTGTTGTTGTTTTCCGCACGATTTTGGTTTGTTGTGGGTTCATTTACATTTTTGGGTTGTTGTGGATTCTTATTGAGTCGTTTTGGCCACGATAGGGCCAAGAACGACTCAGGAATCGAATTTACCAGTCAGAGCTGCGTAATACCTAAATTGTCACCTTGGTTGTTTTGTGGTGTTTGATTTTCTTCCCCAGAGCTGTGAATTGCTTGTTTGGCTATGTGTATTCAGTGGTTTGTCTTTGGACTGTGTTGGAGTGGGAATGAAGGCTTGGTATGCTTGACAAACTTGGTGTGTTTGGGAGCCTCATAGACAGAGCTAGAGGGCTGGCTTTCTTCTCCACAACCCCTAAATAGCACTAGAAGGGAAGTCAGAGCCTGAGGGACTATGTAGCAGAGAAGGGACTGATTCCTTATGTTGGGTGTGTGTGGGTGTCCTATAAGTCAGGCTAGTTTTGGTGTAGGTGTCCTTAGCTCTCTAGTGAGCCCACCAGCTTAGCATTCAACTTTTCCCAGCTCCCTGATGGCCTGATAAACCCAAATGTGTTGGCTTAGATGATTTGTGTATCTTTGGCTATGTGTGAGCCTGCTTAGTTCCTTATTCCTTGGGGAATCATGCCCAACTCGGGGGTGCCAGTGTTGCCAAGAGATTAAGGAGCACACTGGCCTATGGTTGGGTGGAATGTTGAAACAACGTAGCTGGTTGCGAGACAAGTTCTTCATAAGATAAGTATTCTTGTGTTTAATCTCTGCAATCATATTTGATGTTTAATGAATTATGATGAACATGTTGAATGCCTGAATGTATGTTTTGTTTCCGCTGTATGCTAAATAATTATGCATCTCTACATGTTTTACTTCAAAGCATTTCAGTCTATTTCAGTTTTATGTATGTACATGTTCATGGGGCTAGTTGCCCGGATAGTTAATGCTATGGTAGCGTCCTCGTCGTCGGTCAGAGGGTCGGGGACATTACAGTGTGGTATCAGAGCTCATGTTGCAGCATGATCCTCAATGGGCCGTGAAGAATCAGTGACAGAAGCAAGTTACCCTCTGCCCAACAGGGGAAAAATGAGAAAATCAGAGAAAATGACAGGAAAATTTCAGAAAATATTCTAAGTGTGAAAATTATCGGATGGCTTAAGCTGAAGCTCATCCGATTGTCGGATGACTTAGCCAGAAGCTCATCCGATACACCGGATAACCTAGGCGGAATTCCACCCGATAAAGAACCAGGTGATGAAATTTTGGAAAATTTCAAAAATTTGTCCAAGTTTAAAACTTCTCGGTGGTCTTGGCTGAGAGGAGCCGATGGTATCGGCTAGGTTGAGCCGAGACACAGCTGACAAGGAACCGAAGAGAAAACCTAGAAAAATTTTCAAAAATTTTGAAATGTCAAAATCGTCAGAAGGTGTTAGCTGAAGCCAACCGATACGTCGGCTCAGTTAGCCGAAGGGCTTTTGATGACGCCGAAGGAGAAAGTATGAAGGGAGTCGAAGCTCTCGACTGGGAGGAGCCAAAGGTCTTGACCAGGCAGAGCTGAGGTGTCGGCAAGGCTCGCCTGAAGGAAGTCAAAGCGTCGAAAAAGAATAGAGGATCGGTCAGCCGATGTGTATCGAAAGCTAGAGGAAGATTGGTCTGAAACGTCGAAAAAAAATAGAGGATCAGCCAGCCGATGTGTATCGAAATCTAGAGGAATATCGGTCTAAAATGTCGAAAAAAATAAAGGATCAGTCAGCCGATGTGTATCAGAAGCTAGAGGAATATCAGCCCGAAACGTCAAAAGAAAATAGAGGATTGGGTAGCCGATGTGTGTCGGAAGGCAGAGGAAGAATGATCCGACATGCATCGGAAGACGAATGAAGATCGGTCCGCCAAGGTATCGGAAGCGTAGTCAACTAGTAATCCAATACATCAAATGGCTAGTTGGGAAGAGATTCGATAAGTTGAAAAAAAATTGAGTTTTCAGTGGGATTTTTTCAGCGGATTTCAGCGGTTTTTCAATGGGATTTTCAGCAGTTTTTCAATGGATTTTTCAGGGCTGAAAAGGAGAAAAATGGCAGCGATCTTATGCGCCATATTGCACGAAAATCAATCATTTACAAAAAAGAAAAAAAACGAGGGCGCTGCCCTTGACTCACCCTACAGTGGCACAGGGAAGCCACAAGGGGGAAAGCCCCCTTGACCCCCATCGTTCCCTTCAGATAGTCGTTTTTTGAGGAAGAAAATTCTGTGTTTTGGGAAAAATTGTCATTGTATGATTTTTCTAGGAGAAGCTAAGTAATTTTGATTTATATAAATGTTATGCAGCTAACAGTTGTGTTACTAACACGTTTGCAGAATCATAGACACCTTCAAGGGCAGTATTCTAGGTAGTGTGGTTTGGTAAAGTAAGTTGTGGTTCAGACATGAGAACCCATGATGGATATGATGCTCTGGATTCCTACGAGCATGCGCGAGATGCCATGGGAGAAAATTTTTGAGTTGGAAATGACTGCATAGAGTCTAATGGAAGGAGATTCCAAGAGACACCGCCTGATATTGCAGCCACCATGAAAAGGTTGATTAAAGCCTAGGAAGAGCAGTATCACTTGAATGCTGCTATGTTGCAAAGAAAGATAGACTCTAGACAGGGTACAGTAAAACCAGAAGGCAGTAAGAGCAGTACTAGGAGAAGAAGGACTTCTAGTAGATCATCTGACTCAGAAGAATCCAGTGGGGATTCAAGCTCTTCTTCTCGTAAGGGAAAGAGAAAGAAGCACCATAGGGATCTCTCTCGGGATCAATTTAAGAAGGCTAAACCTCCGACATTTGATGATGAGGTAAAGACTGGACAAGAGGCTGAAGCTTGGCTTCTTGGGATAAAGAAGTACTTCCAAGTTCAGGATTATTCGTGAAACATGAAGGCAAGGGTTGCCATATTCAATCTGAATGGAAGGGCATACATTTGGTGGGAACATTTCAAGCAAGTAACGAGGATCAGTGAAAGGAGACTTAAGTGGAAACAGTTCAAGACGTATTTCAAGCAGAAATACCTCTCTGACAGGTATTATGACGACAAGATTAAGGAGTTCCGTGAGCTAAGATTGGGACAGCAGAACATGGAAGAGTATGCAAATAAGTTCTTGGAATTTTTGAGGTATGTCTGGTACATCAAAGATGAAAAAGTGAAGGTCCAACATTTTCTAAGTGGATTGCCTTAGTCTTACAAAGACAGAATTGAGTTTTATGAACCTAGAACTCTTGAAGAAGCAATGAGGAAGGCTAAGTATTGTTATGAGCAAAGCAAAGGTAAACCTGATTTCCATAAGGCATGGAAGGACAAGAAAAATGAGAAGTTTGACCAAAGAAAGAAAGGTTTCAAACCTTCTAATTTCAGGAATTAGCAAAAGTAGCCATCCCAAGCTGCGAGCAAGCCAGTTGGAGTGATAGGAGAAAAGCCAAAAGATCCACAACAAAATAGAGGAGCACTCTAATGTTGGAAATGTGGAGGACCCCACATGCGCAGAAGTTGTCCACTTGAGAATGAGAGTACAAGGCCAACTTACAACATTCAAGAAGCAGAAACAGTGGGTCAAGTAACAAGGGAAGTCCCTAGGATTTATGCAGCACTGGAGGACCGCCAGGCAGATCACCAGTCAAATATGGTTGAAGTTGTAAGCAAGATTGTTGAGCAATCTATTTCTATTTTGATTAACCCTGGTTCTACTCACAGTTACATTACACTTAGAGTAGTGGATATTTGTGCTTTTAAGAAAGTAAAGCATAGAAAATCTTGGTTAGTTCAGCTAGCCACTGGAACTAAGAGAAAGGTTAGTGAAGTGATAGAGAAATTTCCATGGGTCATGAATGGATTGGTCACTTGTGTAGATCTGAATGTTCTACCACTTGGTTCCTATGATGTTCTCATTTGAATAGATTGGTTAGAAGCTCACAGAGTAAAGCTTGACTGTTACAATAAGACTTTTGAATGCATGGATGAAGAAGGGAACCCAATAGTGTAAAAGGTATTCCAAAGGTGATTTCAGTATGGAAGGTTTCAGCAATGCAGTTGAATAAATTCTGTGGGAAAGGTTTCCATTTGTATGCAGCTCATATTTTGGAGGCATTGAAGGATGAAACTCCTAGATTGGAGGACTATCAGGTGTTACAAGAATTCAAGGATGTGTTTCCTAATGAGATTCTAGGGCTTCCTCCAAAGAGAGACATTGATTTCACAATTGAACTTGCGCCAGGAGTAGCACCAGTGTCCAAGACACCCTACATGATGAGTACACCAGAGATGCTAGAGTTGAAGATGCAACTGCAAGAGTTGTTGGAAAAGAAGTATATCAGGTCGAGTGTGTCTCCGTGGGGAGCACCAGTTCTGTTTGTAAAGAAGAAAGATGGTACACTTAGGTTGTGTATTGATTATAGACAGTTAAACAAAGTCACTGTGAAGAATAAATATCTTTTGCCTAGGATTGATGACCTCTTTGATCAAATGAGAGGAGCAAAGGTATTTTCCAAGATTGACTTGAGGTCTGGTTACCATCAGGTGAGAATCAAGGATGAAGACATTGATAAGACAACCTTCAGAACAAGGTATGGACATTATGAGTTTGTGGTGGTACCATTTGGTCTCACAAATGCACCCGCTACATTTATGTGCCTTATGAATAGTGTCTTCAGCAGGTATTTGGACAAGTTTGTTCTTGTTTTGCTTGATGACATTCTTATTTGTTCTAAGAATGAGGAAGAGCATGAAGAGCATTTGAGATTGACATTGCGATTGCTCTAGGAGAGCTGTATGCAAAGCTGAGCAAGTGTGACTTCTATAGAGATAGAATTCAGTATTTGGGTCACATTATCTCAAAAGAGGGTATATCTGTGGACCCTGAAAAGATTGAAGCAATTATGAATTGGCTTGCTCCAAGAAATGTGACAGATGTAAGATCTTTTATGGGACTTGCAGGATACTACCGGAGATTCATTGAAGGATTCTCCAAAGTTGCACATGTCATCACTTCTTTGCAAAAGAAGGGGATAAAGTTTGAATGGACATAGAGGTGTGAAGAAAGCTTCCAGCAGTTGAAAAATATTCTCACCAGTGCACCAATATTGAAAGTTGCAAACCTAGAGAAAGATTTTGTAGTGTGTACCGATGCATGCGGATAAGGGCTTGGAGGAGTCCTTATGCAAGACAACCACGTGATATGTTACGTGTCACATACCCCAATTTTGTAAAATTATGTAAATTGTTTTATTATATTCCTGAGACATTATGTTAAAATTAATGCTAAGTAGGAATTGATGACTCAGCAGAGTCAACAGAATTGGAATGTAATTCAGAATATTTTATTATTAATAAATAAATTATGGAGACAACAGCATGGGAGAGCTGTTAAAAAGAGGTTACTGGTCAAACTGGTGGATGGAACTAGGTGGAGGGAAAAAGACAAGTGGCAGCATCCTCAAACACTTCCTAAGTTGTAGGTGGCAACTTCCCTATATTTGGGGTCATGATCCCCCAAGAAAGTGGGATTAGAGCAGGTGGCTCATTAAATGACAGTTAACCCAAAAAAAAGACGTAGGCAATCTTTTAAAAAGTACTCAATGAAGAGAGTTGAGGCTGCTCAGATATTTTCCAGAGAGAATTCATTCAGGTGAATGTTATTCAGGAAATTCATTGAGGAAAGAGGGAAAAATAGTAAGGAAGTGGTTCTAAAAGGATTGCTACAGTAACTTGATTTCATTACAGCTTTTAGCTGGGAGAACTGACTGATAGTTCTGAGTTAATACTGAGTTTGAAGACTGGTATCTGACTTTGTTGCACCTAGTTCCAGCCAAGGAGACCAGAGCAAGCTCGGGGGTCCTGAGCAGTTGCTGTCTGAGCGCTCTCCGGGAGTTGGTAGGGAGGAACAGTCTTCCATTGCTGTTGTTGTCCCAGTTAAAACAGGTTTTGTTGCTTATCTGTTTATGTTTTAATGAGTATTAATGGATGAATGTTATGTTTATTATATGACAAAAGAGTTAGCTAGTTTAGTAATGTCAATATCCCAGGTTGTTAGTAGTTAATCTGTTGATGTAATTAAAGAATTACTGTGTTTTTCCACATCTGGGTTCACCAGACCGTACTCCAGCACAGTATCTCGGTATTGGTAAGTAGTATCCTTCTGAACCGTGCTTCTCATTTAGTTACTTTCAGTAACTATAAGTACTCCACAAATTCATAATTTATCAGTAATTCTATTATTGGAAAGATTAGATAGAAGAGTAGATTTTAAACTAGGTTATTTACTGATTTATTATACAGTTCTTTCTTTCAGATTAGTTTAACTGCACTATTTAGTTTAATACTAGAACAGGTAGCAGAATTTAAAAATAGAATAAATTCTACTGTTAAAATAGACTAAATATATACTATGAACAAATATTAATATGTGTGCTCATAAGATAATCCTAGATAGAGATAAAATTAAATACTGAACATATATAAATATTATAACTAATAAAACAAAACATTTACAAAAAGAACATAGATAATTTAGCATAGGTCAAACAAGAGTAAAATAATCAAGTATTATATTTGATATGTTTATAAAATGAACTAAGGGTAGTAACAAAGAAGCTTTAGAAAGCTCCGTAGGCTAATATTATTATTACATTGTTCTTAGATTAGTAATAATATACTTTTTACGCATTATAATAATATTATTACTGTTTAAATATCTAGTTGTGTTCTTATTAATGTAAGTACAACCCAGGACTAGTTTTAATGTCTGAACTACAAATATAGTGACTGCATTTAAAACTTTGGTAGAAAGAAAGATTTAAAAACCCTATAAAACAGTAAAAGGGTATTAACTACCCATCGATTTATCACAGAAATTACTTTAACAAGAAAGTTAAATTTTTAACCAAATATAGGATCCTTAAATACACAGTAATCATCAAATGCATTATGCACAAGAATTAAATAAAAGAATTTCAAGATGCTCTTATTTCGAGCTTAACTCTTAAAAATATGTTTGATAACCCTTACTTTGCAGAAGTACCTTATAACTTCACAGTAAATTTTAAAGAAAGCAGAGTTATTACTTTTCACATTATAAATTAGGGTAAATACCCTATTCCTTCAAAATGTACAAAAATAATTATTGTAAGAGCCCAACTCAGTAACATTAACTCATAGCTGAAATAAGAAAATGCATAAAAAGTCTTACATCCTGTTCTGTCACTTTACTCACAATATTTTATACAAAAACAAAATTTATACTCACGGCTGAAGCCGGAGAGCCCTGCATCAAAGCTAGGGTCTTCTAAAAACTGTAAAACGGCGAAGTAATAAACGAAAACAACTGAAAACCATGAGGGTTTAACAGGTCACAACAACCAATCCCTCACTACCCCATAAGGGTTTACATAAGGTGGATGAGCAATGGAGAACCAGGGCTTACCGTGGTCCGTATCGCCGTAACCCTTACTCTTTTGCAGATTGAGAAGAGAAGCAAGTTGTACCTGCAAAACCAACATACGACCAGCTATTAAAAGCATATTAAAAACAAAGGAATGTATATACAAGAAAATGATTTATCTTTTAAACAAATCAAATAATCTTTTACCTTAGAACCCGAAAAGTTTAATCAGCAATGAAGCTACCAGTGACCAGCACGAGACCAACGTGAGCAAGAAGTCTATCCTTCTTTTGCAAAAAGAAACGGTGTTACAACCACCCACGAACAGTAAAAACTGTTAGCAGCAAGGAGAAGCTGATTTACGGAGAAACCCTTCACCATTAACCCTGCAAATATAATGGTACTACTCTCAGTAACAAGCCGAGAAGGAAGGAAGTTTATTTCGCAGATGAAGAGTTTAAAAACAGAGCTGGTCACATAGGAGAAGATCTGGGAAAAAAGGGCTGAAGTCTTTTACAGTCGAGGGTCGAGACTTAAGTTGTGGAGGCAGCGAAAATGAGAAACATAGCGTAGAGGAACGCTAAAGAACAGCCTCTACTTGGGTATGGCTATACAACTGTAGCAGAAGAGATTAAGCTGAAGGTCTTCACGGCACTACATAGGTGACAGGACGGCCATGATACTCGCTGAAGACGGAGAAGAGCCCGAAGGCGAAGGAGAGCAATGAGCTAGGTTTTGTGTTGAGCCTTTTAAAATACTGTGACGCTTGGCTCACACAAGGCCACGTCGCCAAGTAATAATTTGGTCACTGTGGGTAAGTTTCCATAGTTTATTTGAACATTTACGAAGAACTCATGCGAATAATTATCGGGCTGTGTTCGAAAATGACTTTAGAACTCCTGCGGAAGTCAACTTATGATTTGCAATAATAATAACCAGATCTTTGTTAATATTAAACCTATCATTGGAACTTCCATGGATGCAAGGGTTAACGAACCTTATATATATTGTTATGATGTATTGACACCGCATTATAATGTTATCCCTTGGGATGTAAATATAACGATAATCCTAAGTTTATCACGATCTAGCCAAACATTAGTGTAAAGGATATTGTAATGTGTGTTATATGAATTTAAACCTTAGATTTAAGAACACCATATCTAGAGTGGAGATGTATTAATTTATCTTTTATACAATCTTGTTGTGCATAGTGAAGACTTGTAAAGTCTCTAAGAGTTATTGTTAGAACAAGTTTGTAACTTAATCATAGGAAGGAAATGTAACATTTATGATTAAGAAAAGATATTTGTCTTATAAGAATTTTTTTTTTACCAATATTTCTATTGTAATTATAGATTATACTATTGGTACATTTCAAAGAGGTTATAGATTAATCCATAGTGACCCTTATATAATAATGTTACTTTTAAGGTTTGGTCATGGTCATTTAAGTTGGATAAAAGTTCCAAAAGGAAATTGGCAACCATTAAATTGATGAATTTATTATCTGGATTAAATATCCTTAGATTATAATTTATCACCTACAAAGATGAAGCCATTAAGAGAAAGGTTATAATTATAGTGGCTAGACCTTGAAACCTTATGTTATACTTTCTTTTGATTAAAAATGTTAACTAATTGACAGTAGGTTATTCTTCAGACCTAAGATAAGTTTAGTATGTGTTTTTTTTAGTGGCGATGAAGTTAAAACTTGATTATCAACTTGAGTTTATTCCTATCAGTGGTTATTAAGCTTGTTAGTAGTAAATGTAAAACCCTCATTTATATACTTTACAAAGTAAGAATGATTGTGCTTTATTAAGTATAAACTTTTGAGTTTTGTTTATCTACTGTAAATCATCCTTGTTTATAAAGATCTTATAACATTGATAACTTTGATAGTTATCAAACAGTTCAGTAATGATAGGAATGATAAAGCTGTCTCTACAAGAAATAAAGAACAATATTGGATTTACCTCAGTAAGCTTTGATTGGTACTTAGTTACTAGTATCTTACTGAGCCTTGATTTGTAAACAAACTTGTACTTAAAGACTTTAGAAAACTTTTACTTGCTGCATGTCAAACCTTCTTACCTGCAATCGGTAAAAACAAGAGAAACTTCTACATTAGCTCGAAAGCTAAGTAAGCCCAGTTGCTCTTAAACAGCCCCACCTTTGTTCGCAAAAAGAAACAAGTCAGTAAACATAAGAGATCTATTCTACCAATCTATGCAATAACATATTAAATTGAATAATAAGTTAGTAACCTTTAACTAATTAAATGATTAGTTAACTGTAATTATGCTATTATTATGTAAATTAAATTTTTTTTTTTTTTTTGAGAATTTGGGGTTTTGACATGTGGTATCAGAGCATGGTTCAGATACTAGGCCTTGATGTGGCCCAACTAGTTTCCACATAACAGTAAAAATAATGTACTAACCTGTAAAAAAAAATTGTTATGAAAAAAGGCAGAAAATTTCTTTTTCTGAATCTAACAGGCAGGTATGGAGAAGTTAGGAGAATATGCTGAGGAGTCTCCCAACACTAAGACAAGACAAATGTCTAGAGAACCTGTGATAGAGGAGGTAACTGTTCACTCCTCAGAGTTGATGCAGACTATAAAGGATTTAAAGACTGAAATGGAATCAGTCAAGAAGGACAATGAAAGGATTCTGAAAACTCAAGAGGAGTTAAATCAAATTTTGATGGAAAAATTTCAGACTGAAGGGAGAAGCAAAATATTTGAATCCAAGGAAGCTAGCCATCAGAAAGGATCTAAAAAGATGAAACTGGCTAAAGCTAAAAGCAGTTCATCATCTGAAGGATTTAGGGAACAACAAAGCTACTACACTACTAGTGACAGTGGTGAGGCTGAGTTGTATAAGAGAAAGAAAAAGTACATGCCATATGAAGAGATTTCCGGGGAGTTCAAGAAAATAAAACCCCCAACTTTCAATGGAGAAACTGAAAAAGGGGAAGAAGCAGAGTCCTGGTTATCTGGGATGAGAAAATATTTTCAGATATACAACTATTCAAATCAGCTGAAGGCAAGAATGGCCATCTATAATCTCTCTGGAAAGGCAGATATATGGTGGCAAGATCTGAAAAGAGTTAAGGGAATCAAGAAAAAAGATGTCAATTGGAGTACTTTTAAAAGGTACTTCAAGAAGAAATTTCTATCTAAACAATACTATGAGGAGAGGGCTAAAGAATTTTACGAGCTAAAGTTAGGATCCATGACTATGAAAGAGCTAAACAATAAATTCTTAAGTCTGTTGAGGTATGTACCTTATTTAGTGGATGAGAAACCTAAAGTTCAGCGGTTTCTCAGCTGTCTTCCATATCATATCAAAGACAGAATCAAGTATGATAACTCAAAGACTCTGGAAGAAGCCATGCGGAAGGCTAATTTCTGTTTTGAACAGAACAAAAAGAAAGAAAGTATAGCCAACTGGAAGGCTCAAAAGAACAGTAATCAGCCTGAGTTCAAGAAAAAGGAGTTTGTACCTCAGAAGAATTTCAAAAATAATAAGAACAGAAATCAATCTAATGGTAAGAACTTCCAGGAAAACAGAAATGGTGGTCCTAATAATTCCAATAATTCCAATAATTTCAAGGGCAAGGAAGCTTCAAACAATCATGGAAATTTTACTAAGAATTTCGAGCGGAAGGAGCCTGTTAAGTGCTGGGAGTGCAATGGCCCGCACTATGCTTCAGTCTGCCCAAATCGGAAGAAGCCAAACAGCAATATTCATACTATACAAGATGAAATGACTGTTGGAGATTTTGCAAGGACTATGCCCCGAATCAATGCAGCGTTGGAGAACCGCCAAGATGATTATCAAAATTCCATGGTGGAAGTAGAAGGTATGGTTAACCAAACCCCTGTAACTATTTTAATAGATCCAGGTGCTAGTCTTAGTTACATTTCACCTCAAATAGTAGAAAAGTGTAAATTGACTGTTGAAAAGTTTGATAGCTCCTGGTTAGTTCAATTAGCCACTGGGGAAAAAAAGGAAAGTAATCTGTTGTGTTAAGGAATGTGCTTTAGATATGAATGATTTTAAAACTATTGTTAAACTAAATGTTTTGCCACTTGGCTCGTATGACATACATATTGGTATGGATTGGTTAGAACAGCATAAGGTAGTTTTAAACTGTTTTGATAAAACCTTTACATGCGTAAATAATAATGAACAGCCAGTAACAGTTAAAGGTATTCCTAGGAAAATGGTAATCAGGCAGATTTATGGCTTGCAACTTAAAAGAGCAGTCAGGAAAGGGTGCAAAGCCTATGCTGTAACTATTACAGATGAGGTAAGTAAATCTGAAAAAGATAAAATAAAAATAGAGGATATTCCTGTGTTAAATGAGTTTACTGATGTTTTTCCGGAGGAAATTCCAAGATTATCTCCCAGGAGGGAACTGGATTTCACTATTGAGCTAGTACCAGGTGTGGTACCTAGCTCAAAATCTCTGTATCGTATGAATATTCTGGAACTTAATGAATTAAAATCACAGTTAAAGGAATTCATAGATAAGAAGTATATTCGACTAGTGTTTCCCCTTGGGGAGCACCAGTAATTTTTGTTAAAAAGAAAGACGGAACTATGCGACTATGCATAGATTACCGTCAATTAAATAAAATGACAATTAAAAACAGATATCCGTCGCCCCGCATAAACGATCTGTTTGATCAGCTGCGTGGAGCTACGGTGTTCTCTAAGATAGACCTGAGATCAGGATATCATCAGGTAAGAATTAAAGAAGAGGACATTTTCAAGATAGCCTTTAGAATAAGGTATAGACATTACGAATTTGCCGTAATGCCTTTTGGGCTTACAAATGCCCCAGCTGTCTTTATGTGCCTAATGAATAACATAATGCATAAATATTTAGATAAATTTGATGTCGTATTCATCGATGACATTTTAATTTATTCTAAAAATGAAGAGGAACATAAGGAACACTTACGGATAGTTTTACAAGAACTGCGAGAGCAACAGCTCTTTGTGAAGTTCAGCAAGTGTGATTTCTTTAAGGATGAAATCCAGTACTTAGGTCACGTAGTGACTAAGGAAGGGATTTATGTAGATCCTGAAAAGATTCGGGCAATCGAAGATTGGCCAGTTCCAAAAGACGTAACAGATGTTAGGTCCTTCATGGGAATTACCGGTTACTACCGGAGATTCATTGAGGGCTTTTCAAAAATAGCTAATCCAATCACTTCCTTGCAAAAGAAAGGCAAGAAATTTGATTGGAACTTAAAATGTGAAGAAATTTTTAAGAAATTAAAAACTTTATTAACAACTGCGCCTATTTTAAGAATAGCAGATCCTAACAAGGATTTTGTGGTATGCACCGATGCCTGTAATGATGGTTTAGGCGGAGTGCTGACTCAGGATGGGCATGTTATTGCCTATGAGTCTAGAAAATTAAAGATTCACGAAAAGAATTATGCCACTTATGATTTGGAACTTGTTGTTGTTATACATGCTTTAAAAATGTGGCGACACCACTTAATAAGCAGAAAGTTTACTTTAATGACTGATAATAAGGGTCTAAAATACCTTTTAGATCAGCCTAACTTAAATGCAAGGCAAGCAAGATGGTTAGCCTTCTTAAGTGAATACGATTTCGAAATTCAACACATAAAAGGAAAAGAAAATAAGGTGGCTGATGCTTTGAGTAGAAATGCAAAGCTGAATTTTACAGCAACAGTTAGCACTTATGCCTCAGATTTAAATGAACAGCTGACAGAAGGGATAAACCAAGATGAAAGTTATAAAAAATTACAGGTTACAGCTAAAGAAGAACCTACAGAAAGTTTAATAAAAGGTTATAATCTAAATAAAGATGGATTTTTATTGTTTAAGGACAAACTGTATGTGCCTAATGTGCCTAAGGTTAAATTGTTGATTTTGGATGAAGTTCATAAAACCCCTTATTCCGGGCATCCAGGCTACCAGAAGACTGTCACCATGTTAAGAAAAGATTATTTCTGGCCTAATATGAAATCTGAAGTAGCTGAGTATATAGTTAGATGTTTGGACTGTCAACAAGTGAAAACAGAACACCAACATCCAGCTGGGTTACTACAACCTTTACCTATTTCTAGTTGGAAATGGGAAATAATTAGCTTAGATTTTATTACTGGATTGCCCAGAAATCAAAATCAGAATGATTCAATTATGGTGGTGGTAGATAAATTAAGTAAGGCAACACATTTCATTCCTATTAAAACCACTTACAAGGCTGCAAATATAGCTGACATTTTCTTAAAGCAGATTTTCCAGCTACATGGTGTACCAAAAGTTATTATTTCAAACAGGGATCCTAAATTCACAGGGAATTTTTGGAAATCCTTATTTAAAGGATTAAACACAACACTGAATTTCAGCACCTCTTTCCATCCTCAAACATATGGGCAAACAGAAAGATTGAATCAGGTGCTGGAAGATCTGTTAAGAATGTATGTTAAGGATCAGCCAGGTAAGTGGGAGGATTACTTGCATTTAGCAGAATTTGTATACAATAATAATTATCAATCATCAGCTAACTTCAGCCCATTTGAAATTCTGTATGGGCGTAAATGTAACACTCCTATCTCCTGGAATAATCCAGTAGATAGATTGGTGTTAGGACCTAAATTATTAAAGGAAATGGAACAGATTGTGAAACAAGTGCAGGAAAACTTAAAGGTGGCACAGGATCAACAAAAGAGCCAAGCAGATTTGAAAAGAACTCCTAAAGAGTTTCAGGTGGGTGAGCACGTATTTATAAAGGTAAGACCAAAGAAGAGTTCCCTAAGACTAGGGAGTTGTGCAAAACTAGCACCACGATACTGTGGCCCGTTTGAGATTTTATCCAGAATTGGTCAAGTTGCATATCAGTTAGCGTTACCACCTAATTTAAAAGTGCATAATGTTTTTCATATTTCTGTTCTGAAAAAGTATGTTCATGATGCTACTCATGTGATTGATTGGAATGTTATACAGGTGGAACCAGAAGGCGAAATTCTGGTGGAACCGGACTGTATCCTCGAGAGGAGGGAAATTACTCTGCGGAACCGTGCCATTGGACAGGTGAAGGTGCAATGGAAGCACCTCAGTCCTGAAGAGGCTACATGGGAACTGGAAAGTAAGATGCAGGAGGCATACCCGAATCTGTTCCAGGAATTTCCTGAGAAAGAAGAATAAGTAACATCGAGGACGATGTTACATTTTAAGGGGGTGTGTATGTCACATACCCCAATTTTGTAAAATTATGTAAATTGTTTTATTATATTCATGAGACATTATGTTAAAATTAATGCTAAGTAGGAATTGATGACTTAGCAGAGTCAACAGAATTGGAATGTAATTCAGAATATTTTAGTATTAATAAATAAATTATGGAGACAACAGCATGGGAGAGCTGTTAAAAAGAGGTTACTGGTCAAACTGGAGGATGGAACTAGGTGGACGGAAAAAGACAAGTGGCAGCATCCTCAAACACTTCCTAAGTTGCAGGTGGCAACTTCCCTATATTTGGGGTCATGATCCCCCAAGAAAGTGGGATTAGAGAAGGTGGCTCATTAAATGACAGTTAACCCAAAAAAAAGACGTAGGCAATCTTTTAAAAAGTACTCAATGAAGAGAGCTGAGGCTGCTCAGATATTTTCCAGAGAGAATTCATTCAGGTGAATGTTATTCAGGAAATTCATTGAGGAAAGAGGGAAAAATAGTAAGGAAATGGTTCTAAGAGGATTGCTGCAGTAACTTGATTTCATTACAGCTTTTAGCTGGGAGAACTGACTGATAGTTCTGAGTTAATACTGAGTTTGAAGACTGGTATCTGACTTTGCTGCACCTAGTTCCAGCCAGGGAGACCAGAGCAAGCTCGGGGATCCTGAGGAGACGCTGTCTGAGCGCTCTCCAGGAGTTGGTAGGGAGGAATGGCCTCCCATTGCTGTTGTTGTCCCCGTTAAAACAGGTTCTGTTGCTTATCTGTTTATGTTTTAATGAGTATCAATGGATGAATGTTATGTTTATTATATGACAAAAGAGTTAGCTACTTTAGTAATGTCAATATACCAGGTAGTTAGTAGTTAATCTATTGATGTAATTAAAGAATTACTGTGTTTTTCCACATCTGGGTTCACCAGACCGTACTCCAGCATAGTATCTCGGTATTGGGAAGTAGTATCCTTCTGAACCGTGCTTCTCATTTAGTTACTTTCAGTAACTATAAGTACTCCACAAATTCATAATTTATCAGTAATTCTATTATTGGAAAGATTAGATAGAAGAGTAGATTTTAAACTAGGTTATTTACTGATTTATTATACAGTTCTTTCTTTCAGATTAGTTTAACTGCACTATTTAGTTAAATACTAGAACAGGTAGCAGAATTTAAAAATAGAATAAATTCTACTGTTAAAATAGACTAAGTATATACTCTGAACAAATATTAATATGTGTGCTCATAAGATAATCCTAGATAGAGATAAAATTAAATACTGAACATATATAAATATTATAACTAATAAAACAAAACATTTACAAAAAGAACATAGATAATTTAGCATAGGTCAAACAAGAGTAAAATAATCAAGTATTATATTTGATATGTTTATAAAATGAACTAAGGGTAGTAACAAAGAAGCTTTAGAAAGCTCCGTAGGCTAATATTATTATTACATTGTTATTAGATTAGTAATAATATACTTTTTACGCATTATAATAATATTAGTACTGTTAAAATATCTAGTTGTGCTCTTATTAATGTAAGTACAACCCAGGACTATTTTTAATGTCTGAACTACAAATATAGTGACTGCATTTAAAAACTTTGGTAGAAAGAAAGATTTAAAAACCCTATAAAACAGTAAAAGGGTATTAACTACCCATCGATTTATTACAGAAATTCCTTTAACAAGAAAGTTAAATTTTTAACCAGATATAGGATCCTTAAATACACAGTAATCATCAAATGCATTATGCACACGTATTAAATAAAAGAATTTCAAGATGCTCTTATTTCGAGCTTAACTCTTAAAAATATGTTTGATAACCCTTACTTTGCAGAAGTACCTTATAACTTCACAGTAAATTTTAAAGAGAGCAGAGTTATTTCTTTTCACATTATAAATTAGGGTAAATACCCTATTCCTTCAAAATGTACAAAAATAATTACTGTAAGAGCCCAACTCAGTAACATTAACTCATAGCTGAAATAAGAAAATGCATAAGAAGGCTTACAGCCTGTTCTATCACTTTACTCACAGTATTTTATACAAAAACAAAATTTATACTCACGGTCGAAGCCAGAGAGCCCTGCATCAAAGCTAGGGTCTTCTAAAAACTGTGAAACAACGAAGTAATAAACGAAAACAATTGAAAACCATGAGGGTTTAACAGGTCGCAACAACCAATCCCTCACTACTCCATAAGGGTTTACATAAGGTGGATGAGCCATGGAGAACCAGGGCTTACCGTGGCCCGTATCGCCGTAACCCTTACTCTTTTGCAGATTGAGAAGAGAAGCGAGTTGTACCTGCAAAACCAACATACGACCAGCTATTAAAAGCATATTAAAAACAAAGGAATGTATATACAAGAAAATGATTTATCTTTTAAAGAAATCAAATAATATTTTACCTTAGAACATGAAAATTTTAATCAGCAATGAAGCTACCAGTGACCAGCACGAGACCAACGTGAGCAAGAAGTCTATCCTTCTTTTGCAAAAAGAAACGGTGTTACAACCACCCACGAATAGTAAAAACTGTTAGCAGCAAGGAGAAGCTGATTTACAGCGAAACCCTTCACCATTAACCCTGCAAATATAAGGGTACTACTCTCAGTAACAGGCCAAGAAGGAAGGAAGTGTATTTCACAGATGAAGAGTTTAAAAACAGAGCTAGTCACAGAGGAGAAGAACTGGGGAAAAAGGGCTGAAGTATTTTAGAGTTGAGGGTCGAGACTTAAGCTATGGAGGCAGCGAAAATGAGAAACATAGCATAGAAGAACGCTAAAGAACAGCCTCTACTTGGGTATGGCTATACAATTGTAGCAGAAGAGATTAAGCTGAAGGTCTTCACGGCACTACATAGGTGACAGGATGGCCATGATACTCGCAGAAGACGGAGAAGAGCCCGAAGGCGAAGGAGAGCAATGAGCTAGGTTTTGTGTTGAGCCTTTTAAAATACTGTGATGCTTGGCTCACACAAGGCCACGTCGCCAAGTAATAATTTGGTCACTGTGGGTAAGTTTCCATAGTTTAATTGAACATTTACGAAGAACTCATGTGAATAATTATCGGGCTGTGTTCGAAAATGACTTTAGAACTCCTGCGGAAGTCAACTTATGATTTGCAATAATAATAACCAGATCTTTGTTAATATTAAACCTATCATTGGAACTTCCATTGATGCGAGGGTTAACGAACCTTATATATATTGTTATGATGTATTGACACCGCATTATAATGTTATCCCTTGGGATGTAAATATAACGATAATCCTAAGTTTATCACGATCTAGCCAAACATTAGTGTAAAGGATATTGTAATGTGTGTTATATGAATTTAAACCTTAGATTTAAGAACACCATATCTAGAGTGGAGATGTATTAATTTATCTTTTATACAATCTTGTTGTGCATAGTGAAGACTTGTAAAGTCTCTAAGAGTTATTGTTAGAACAAGTTTGTAACTTAATCATAGGAAGGAAATGTAACATTTATGATTAAGAAAATATATTTGTCTTATAAGAGTTTTTTTTTACCAATATTTCTATTGTAATTATAGATTATACTATTGGTACATTTCAAAGAGGTCATAGATTAATCCATAGTGACCCTTATATAATAATGTTACTTTTAAGGTTTGGGCATAGTCATTTAAGTTGGATAAAAGTTCCAAAAGGAAATTGGCAACCATTAAATTGATGAATTTATTATCTGGATTAAATATCCTTAGATTATAATTTATCACCTACAAAGATGAAGCCATTAAGAGAAAGGTTATAATTATAGTGGCTAGACCTTGAAACCTTATGTTATACTTTCTTTTGATTAAAAATGTTAACTAATTGACAGTAGGTTATTCTTCAGACCTAAGATAAGTTTAGTATGTGTTTCTTTTTAGTGGCGATGAAGTTAAAACCTGATTATCAGCTTGAGTTTATTCCTATCAGTGGGTATTTAGATTGTTAGTAGTAAATGTAAAACCCTCATTTATATACTTTACAAAGTAAGAATGATTGTGCTTTATTAAGTATAAACTTTTGAGTTTTGTTTATCTACTGTAAATAATCCTTGTTTATAAAGATCTTATAACACTGATAACTTTGATAGTTATCAAACAGTTCAATAATGATAGGAATGATAAAGCTGTCTCTACAAGAAATAAAGAACAATATTGGATTTACCTCAGTAAGCTTTGATTGGTACTTAGCTACTAGTATCTTACTGAGCCTTGATTTGTAAACAAACTTGTACTTAAAGACTTTAGAAAACTTTTACTTGCTGCATGCCAAACCTTCTTACCTGCAATCGGTAAAAACAGGAGAAACTTCTGCATTAGCTCAAAAGCTAAGTAAGCCCAGTTGCTCTTAAACAGCCCCACCTTTGTTAGCAAAAAGAAACAAGTCAGTAAACATAAGAGATCTGTTCTACCAATCTATGCAATAACAGATTAAATTGAATAATAAGTTAGTAACCTTTAACTAATTAAATGATTAGTTAACTGTAATTATGCTATTATTATGTAAATTAAAAAAAAAAAAAAAAAATTTTGAAAATTTGGGGTTTTGACATTACGAGTCAAGAAAGTTGAAGGAGCATGAGAAGAACAATGCCACTCATGATCTAGATCTTGCAGCCATAGTACATGCTCTCAAGATGTGGAGGCATTACTTGATGGGCAGAAGATTTGAGCCAAGGACAGACCATTGTGGTCTGAAGTATCTATTTGATCAGCCTACTCTGAATGCTAGGCAAGTGAGATGGCTGGAGTTTTTATGTGAGTTTGATTTTGAAATCAAGCACATAAAGGGAAAAAAGAATAAGGTAGTTATGTTGTACAGGATAATACACCTTATAACCGAAGGCCTGGTGTTACCAACATACTCAATCAACTTGCAGACAATTGACTCTAGAGTGCAGTAAAGGAAATAGAAGGATGGAAAAGACTCACCCGATACATGACGGTTGATCCTAGCTTGTCCTCTTCCGCTCTGCTTCTCCTCTAAAGTCTTCAGGGATGCTTTCTCGTTCACCTGTAAAGGGTCAATCTTCCAAATACAAGATGATTCATATATATAACCAGGTTAGATAAATCATATACAGAATGCTGAAACATAAACATTTACCAAACCACAATACATGAGATACATTCAAGACACATATGGAAGAAGGATTCTCTTTATTAACAATAATGAAAGAGTTCAGATTACAACCCCAACGCCTGAGACAAGGACTCCTCTGCAACCAAAGGATTCTGAGTTCCAATGCTCCAAAGACTTCTGTATAAACTCCACTAGCATAACTTTTCTCTCCAAGTGTATGTTCCAAACACCCTCCCCAAGGCCTATATTTATACTTGGTGAAATAAGGCAGTTTCGAAGGTTGAGGAGGTTGAGACAGTTAAGGAGATTAAGGTTAAATGCTTAACTAATCTCAAGTAATCGCGTGTTTTATTTTTAATGTCAAAGGGACATATACACAGGTATCAAGACCGACAACTTGCGTATGATCCGCGAGTTGCTATAAGAGAAACCGTGTATACATCCATACGTGACCTGCAACAACCGACACTCGCGTATAATACGCGAGTTGCATATAAATAGGGTCGCGTATATAACTTGACATAGCTAAAGGGTAAAAATAACTAGCTGGATGGATGATGAATGCAGTTCATAATAAGCCCATGTATAGTGTTTTGGGCAACCCTCAATCCATAGATGTCCTTTTGTGTGCCAACATGAGGGAGGTCGGCACTCGGACGGAGAGGTGCCATTCAGGTGGATAACAGATGCCCCCTAATGTGTGAGGTTAGAGGGAAACGATGGCCGAAATACATTATAATCTTTATCTTTAGAGAACTCATAAATCCGGTGGAGTAGAGAGAGTACCTGAAACAAATACATAGTAATGTCATATACAAAGTTACATCTGAGGATGCTATGTTAAATTTACTGGAACACTAGCTCCTTTACAATATTTGAGTACATCATATGATACAGGTATAAAACCACGTATATTACAAAGGTGGATCGAAGCTACAATACACAATAATGATGAGTCTTCAAAGATCTGGAAGCTGTGTAGATGAATAGAACATAATCTTGTGCAACTTAGTCCATAGGTGAGGGACTAAGATCTTCATAAAGGATCCCAAAGAACCAGTACAATCCAAGCCATGCGAATAAGGGTAAGCTGAAGTCGAACATGGAAAGGATTCAATAGTTTGTCAATCAATAGGTGATAATCAACAACTAAAGCAAAGGAATTCACCAATGATGAAAATGAATCCTGAGGTACTATCGTCAAAACTCTAGGTATTCGTCATCAGGAAGTGCTGAAACGGAACCATGTTGTGATAAGGAAGGCAATAAATCCTCCAACGGATCACAAAAGTGACTAGGAACTGGGCAAAACAAGGGAGACACAAATAGATAATAGATATAACAATGATGGGATCAGGCTATATATCAGACATTGGGAAGATTCCTTGAACAATGAGCACAACACAGAGATGACCCAAGGCAACGTATAACTTATAGATAGAACAACTAGACTTATCTGTCATGTAGGAGACATGATCAGATTCCCCAAGTATAACAGACAAGAGGAGGAGTAGAAACTCAAAGTAATAGCTGAACAAAAGTGGACACTAAAACATGGATATCGGAAAACAAAGAGTGCTATGTTCAAGGATGATATGCTGCCATTACTGAAATCAAGAGAAAAAATCTTCCTTACCTTCCCTGTTAAGTTTTAACGAGTCCAAGAAAGTCAACTCGGTTCCCTCTTCATTTTTTGACAAGTTTGAAGAGATGGGAAAATAATGCTTGATAGTGTCACTGATTCGTGGATTTAATGAGCCTGAACTAGTACATGCTCAGTCGGTGTTTTCACATTTAGAGAGTCTAAAAACTCCAAAGAAGACTCCAAGGGGGGTCCTTTTTCGTCCAATTTAGTCTCCTGAGGCCAAAAAAGTATAAAACAAACCACAGAAGAACTCTCTTAACTTCCGAAGAAGAAAAGGTGAACATTTTTCGTACTTAGTCAGGGAGGTCCGAAAAAGGTTAAATTACCACCTACCCAACGCTCCTTCCAGAACAGCATAAAATAGCTTGAGTTTTACGAGTGTGAAGGAAAGAAAGAGCACTCGGAAAGATCCATTTGGTTACGAGAAATGGGGCTTACAACAATAAAATCGTTGCTTTGTTCTTAAGTGTTTAATGAGCATGACAAAGACACAAATTACACTCGGAATCTTTTTCATGTTTAGGTCCAGAGCACGAAAAAGAGAAAACTAATCTCAAACCGGATGTTCCTTTTCAGTAAATTTAGTCCCTCAGGTCCGGAAAAGTGATAAACCTATACCTAAGAATACTCTTCTCAATTCAAGAGAAAAGAGAGTGATCATTTCTCATATTATTCCGCATGGTCCGAGAAAGAGATAACCTACCACCAATGCAGATGCCCGTTCACATATTCTTAACGAACTTGAATGGACAAGTTAACTCAGCAGTCAAGTCTATTTTGAAGGAGTCAGACCTGGGCCTAAAGAAACTCCATAAGGATGGGGAGTCCTATAAATGGATAGCTTGTAAAAAGAGGTTCAAAAGAATCTCTATTTGGCGTGAAAAAATAGCTAAGAGGATCCCCCTATACCTGAAACAGTTGCGGAATGAGTACCAAAGGACAACATAGGTCTATAAGGAGGATACTCATGAAAAAGGGGTCCTAAGCACGGAAGAACAATGGTAGAAACAGGGAACTAATGGCTTAGAATACCATAGTCCGTGTGTTGACGGGAAAATATGACTTACTCACAACAAGGGGAGACAACCCAGACCGGGATCCTTAAAGCAGGTTCCAAGCTGTTTGGGATGGTTGTTCCCGACAGGTTTTAGGGCTTCGTTAGCCAAAGAATTAATCTAAAAGAAACATAAAAGATGAAACTGAATCAAATGTACAGGAAAACCAATAACTAATCTAAAATAAAGAAAAAATTATAAAAATCTAATCTATTTATTTATATATATACAGATATGTAATAACATTTACAAAATTGAAACAATAGAAAACCCAATTACTATTTTTTTTTAATTATCTTTTTAATTTTCCAAGAAAAGGATAAGCTCAAAATAAAGTAAATATAATTGAATTAAAGTATAATGGAAAAATCCACTAATACTTTAATCAATCGAAGAAAATAAAACTAAATAAACTATGTAAAGTATATCTAACCTAAAAGATTTATTGATCAAAAAGAACTTTTACTTCTTTTCGTGTATTTTAATTAAAAAGAACGTAACACGTGAAATAATTCAACAGTACATTCTTTTACAATCATTCTGTTATTGTGAAATATTCAAAGAAGGAAAAGTAAATAAAACATTTCCAGCATTTCTGATTAACTATCATTAACATAAAAAAGTAAAGTAATTCCTTTCATATGTAAAAGATAACATAATTTTTAATTATAAATCATTATAATTAAAAATTAATAATCAAAACAATGATGGAAACAATAAAAATTGAAAGAAGAGTTTGCATTTAAATACAAATAATAAAAACCTGAAATCATTCAAAGTTTATATTATTGGTATAAACAAATACACAGTTACCACATGTAATGAAGATTTTCGAAAACAGAAAACTCAAAATAATTTGATGCTTCAATTCCACAAAAATTCTCCAGAAATGGGAAAGTGTATAATTTACAGAAAAAATTCTAACAATCTTAATCCTGAAACCTGGATCTCTCTGAAAATCAGCTCCTGCACGTACTCAATCCACCAGCCTCCTTCTTCAAAATCATTTGCAGAAAGAAAACATAAGTATGAAGAAAAACATTCCTCCATCCAACAGCCTCAGTGCAATGCATTCTTCGATTCCTGGAACTCCTAGCAGCAGTGTTAACAGAACATTAAAAGAAATTTCAAGTTCTGTTCAGCGCAGCCTCTATGATAACAGCGTTTTCAGAGCTTTCAAAAGAAAAATCTTTTATGCTTGGGCAGCCCCCAGTCTGCTCTCGGACATGTGAAAGAGAAATCTTCCCCCACTGGTAGCAGCATTTATGTTCTGGAAATAAAAAATCTCTCAGCTCTGTAAAAATCCTTCCAGCGCTGCCCCCCAGCTCCCCTTAGCAGTGGAAACTCCATCCTTTATATCGACAAGCAGATGATTTCTCAACACGCTGTTTGTTAAACCGATTGATCTGATCCGAATACTCTCCCCAATTCGTGGTAATATCACGTTCCCAGCAAAAGCTGCAAATTAATGGAATGATTCCAAACAATTCGGTATCCTGTATCGGCTTGGAAATCTTTTAAATCGAATTTCTGATTTCGCTGAATATTCAATGGCGATCTCCTTCAATGCGTTGGTTGATTGTAATCTATATTTAGCATATGGCATCCTGGTTTTATTGAAATCGTTGAGCTGACTTCTTGTGCT